>BQKN01000904.1:91175-142233 GCA_022839385.1 Asparagus kiusianus | reverse complement strand
TTGTAACCGATAAACGATTATTTAAGATAGCAATGGAATCATTGAAGAAAGCAACGATTTTTCCCACGAACACCAACCCCGCGTCTCAATCCTAAGACGCGGAGTTAGGGTCCTGAACGCCAAATTGGGCGTTTGACTCGTTCAAACATGAGTCGAACGGTTCCAGAACCGGTTTTTCTATGATCTGAGGAAATCACGCCCACTTAGGAGCTGATTATGGGGGTAGTTACACCCCTTATCCTCCTATAAATAACCGCCTTACTCAACCGAGTAAATGGGTTGAAGATTTGGGCATCTAAACGGCCGGAGGTTCGAAGATTGGAGATTTCGGGTAGATTTCAAAAATCAAATCATCTACGAAATCAGCACAAAAGAGTTCTTGGCGGTTAGGAGATCGGATTATTCAGCAACAAACAAATCTATTTGGCTTATTAACCGAATTTTTGGTTCTAACAACTCTTTTCACAGAGTTCTAACTCATTCAGAGTTCATAAACTCGTCAAGAGTTGTCCATCAAACTTACCACGTAAGCTCATTGTTCCCACGAGGCAAGATTGTCGGATCATCAACGGAGAGTGAATTCGACACAAACATTAGAAGGAGGCACTCCATCGCCACCGAGAAGAATCCTGTTTTAAACAAAGGGGAGAATCCAGATCATTCTCTTCTCTTTTGTAATCGGAATCCAATTGTAATCGAGATTAAAGGAATACAAATCAATTTTTTTCATTTCTTTTACTACGAATTTTTCCACCAAACAAAAGATGGTGATTCCGCTAGGGAAAAGCTTCTCTGATAAGGAAGTGTTGGCGCAATCCGACGTCCACCTCATAGGAACAACTGTTGAAACTCTCATCGTGGAGTTTGACCAAGCCAAATACGAGGAAGCCCTCTCCTCTAGATCACTTAGCCCTAAGGCTAGGCGCGACACCCGAAAGATCTTCAAAGAGATCAAGACTGTTGCTGAAACGCCAAAGAAAGCCCTCTCCTTTGGCCAAGATTCGTCAAATAGCCCCCTACCTCGGGATCAGGCTTAGCCTTTGCCGAACTCGTCCAACGAGTTGAACGTTCCACGCGTGTGTCAATACAACATGCTACGGGCCACAAACGTCCTATAGAGGAAATGAACTCCATAAACGCTAATGACGCTGTTGTCAAGGCTTTGAAATAAGCCAAAAAGAACGCTGCTCGAAGACGGAGAAGATCCATATGACGAGCGCATCTTCGAGAAAGCCGAACTCGTGCCCAACGCGAGGATCACGTTTCAGAGGCTTCGCCCGAGCATAGCGTTCCCACCTCAGATCGCATACTTCGCGGCAATGAGCCCAACTACGAACCTCAGCTGATACAGCTGAAATGCGACCCTCAGTGGCACGTTATTCCTCCAAAATGCAGCCCTCAGGAAAGCGCTGCCAAAAATAAACACACACCTCACTTGTGCGTTCAAACAAAACATGACCCTCAAAGGTCTGTTCTACCAATCAAACGCGACGCTCAGGAGTGCATTCAACCAAAACGTGACCCTCGGGGGTCTGTTGCATCATTTAAACACAGGCCTCGGCCTAACATTTACAAATCCAAACGCGACCCACGCGTTTCTTCTCAAGAGCTCGACCCTCGCGTTTCCTCTCAAGAACGCGACGTGGTCTGCCATGGTCGACATGGGTTTAAAATCCATGCTCAATAAGAATCGGTCTTACCCACTCAAGAGCAGGGGGTGCCATCTCCTTCCTCGCGCTTAGAAAGAGAATCCTCTCAGGTGTCTGACTTGCGGGAATTGTTATCGAGAGGGAGACCAACACAGCAAGCAGCTCATTCATGCTAATGTGAGCGGCTTATATCAGCAATCCTTTCAGAATGTCACTTCTGTACACCTGAGCCTCGTAAATCTGTGTTCGACAGACTGGCTGACGTCGCCAGACCTACCAAGAGATGACGTCATCATAAGAAGAAGGTTTTTGAAACTGAATATCCTCAGGTCACTATCAACGTGATCGGCAGAGGGAAAGCCTCGGCTCCTAATTCTGGCGAATTAGAAGAAGCCACTCCCCGACTGTCCGAGATATCTGCAACGAGTTTGAAGGGATATATTGTCATACTCGAACCCGAACAGGAGCCATCTGCTCGGTTAATTATCAAAAGTTAGCCAAGAGGATTACTTCAGGCGATGAACATTCAGCAATTGCTGACTCTCAGTCCTCAAGCTCTGTTGGGGCACGAGAGGCTTCCGTTTATATGACGGGAAGCCCCGAAGACTTAGCCAAGAGGGTTAACGAACATCATATCATGCTCCAGGCACAACAGGAGACCCTTCTTCAGATGAAGGATATGTTGGCCCAGCTCCTTGCTGAAAAAGGCCAAAGACCGGAATCTTCCCGGAGGACAATCTCCAAGGGAAAGCAAAAAGCACCTAAGTATTCGGATCGTGAGGCTCAGAACATAGAATCTTCTTCTGAGAACGAAAAGGAGATAGAAAGAGAATTGCACCCTTAGTCCGCTAAGGTGGACGAACTAGAAGCTCGCCTCAACGCAATCACCAACAGAAGCAAGCTCCGTGAAGAAGGGGTGGTACGGCCTTACCCTGCTGAATGGGACACAGCTCCCTATCCACCGAAGTTTAAAGCCCCAACCCTACAACCTTTCGATGGCACAGAGTCACCCAATCAGCACATCTACTACTTCAAGTCTCAGACTGGAGATGTGGTGGCAAACGATGTCATCCTGACCCGACTATTCATCGTTACCCTCAAGGGTGTCGCTTTTGAGTGGTTTATGAAACTGCCTGCCGGATCCATCCAGAAATGGGTAGACCTAGAAAGGCTTTTCTTAGCCAGGTTCTTCGAGGATGACACGGAAGTCTCAGTCCCGACTCTTCTCGCCACTAAGCAAAGGAAAGGAGAGTCTATCAAGGTGTATGTTGAGAGATTCCACAGCATGGCACTGCGATGCCCATCAGGTATGACTCAATCAACTTTGGTTAAAACTTGCAGGCACAACTTGCAGACCCAGCTCCTTGCTCAGATGGGGGTGGCGGAATGTCAATCTTGGAGACAGCTAGTTTCGCAGGGTGAACAGGCCGAAGAAATCGTTGCTCGCGTCAAGGCTGAAGAAATTCCCCAACCTAAGCCGCAGCAACCACGCAACCAACATAATGCTCCTCGATCCAAGGGAAAGGAGACTCTGGCCGCCGATACCAATACACGGGCCTCACCGGCTAAGCAAGGCAAGACGCCGAATCCGCCAAGAACACCCAAGCAATATTCGTTCAAAGAAGAGCATGTAGACACCCTGTTCCAATTACTTCGAAAGAACAATAAGCTACAGCTCCCTAAAATCAGGAAACCGGATGAGGCAAGAAAAGTCGATGACCCTAATTACTATCGTTATCACAGGTTCCTGGGTCACCCTACTAGAAAATGCTATGTCTTCAAGGATATTCTACAAAACCTGGTGAATGCAAATGTGCTCACCTTGAAGCCCGAGCAGAAAACCGTGTCCACTAATTTGATAGCGGTCCAATTTGGTGACTTCCCTCCGATAGCAACCACGAACGGTGTTGTCCCTATCTGTAAAGGAGAAATGCACCTGAAAAATACTAACTTACATAGCTAGAAGGATAGGGGGTTGGTACCCCTCACTACCCCAAAAGGGGAGATCATGTGGGTCCATCCCGACCTAGTTGAAGATCAACAATGGAGGAAAACCATGTCCAAAAAGAAAGGAGGCAAGGCCAAGTCATCCAGCATGATTAGCCCCTCTATTAATGAGAATGATGATCATCTCAAACCTCTTACCGACTCAAAAGAAGAGAGAATTGCCCTGGCGGCAAACCCAGGAAGCAACCCTGGCACTCGGTTAGGAAAAGCTTACCTGAAAGACTATGACCAGAACGCTCAAGAAGCTGAGGAACAGCCCCAAGACGCTGGGGGTTCTGTACCGAAGAAGTCAGTTGATAAAGGAAAACAAAAGGAGATCCGGTTAACAAAAATCTTCTTCAAGAACCCGACGAGTCAAGCGCTCCCTTCTAATTCAATGTCATGGCGCAGCTGGCCAACATACCGGCTAGGATTACCCTATACGAGCTCCTGAGGTTGTCCAAAACCACCAAGAAAGCTCTAATTAAGGCATTAAAGAATACAGAGAGCTTTATCACTCAAGTCTCTCCAATTTCCGAAGCTTCTGAAGATCAATCTTGCCTGCAATGTCTGCAAGCAGCAAGAAGTTTACACTGCATATTATTTACTCAGGAAGACATGGAGGTCAAACACAAGCACGACAGATCGCTGTACTACATGGGGTATATCGGGTCCTCCGAAATCAGTCGTGTCCAAGTTGACTCGGGCTTAGCGCTCAGCATCATGCCCTACAGGGTCATGCAGGTCTTAGGGATTCATATGCACCGGTTGAACACCACCCAGACCACTATCATCGGTTTCAACGCCAACAGCACTCGGCCCTTGGGAAAGATCAAGCTCAGGTGTCAAATTGGAGATCTCAAGTCCGAAGTGACCTGTTATATCATAGATGCGGACACGTCTTACAATCTATTGTTGGGACGGCCATGGATTCATGCAAACCGCATTGTCCCGTCTACCCTACATTAGGTCATGAAGTATGCAAATAATGAGGGAGAAGTCCGAACCCTGATTGCAGAAAAGTACCCTTTCCGAGGAGTGGAAAACTTTCACACCGACTCCGTCTTCTACCTGGAATCACAAGAGAAAGAAGATGTGGACAACGACAACGAAGCTGACGTTGAACCAGATCCTGAAGAAGATTGTCCATGGGAATTGAATCTAAATGTAATGAGTCAGGATGAGAGTAATAATAATGTACTGAGCGAGGGTGAATGGTGCATTAATGAAGATTTTATTTTGGCATACTTGTCTGATGAGTCATCTAATAATGAACAAATAGAGAATGATACTGATGCGGGTACCAACATATGGCGCACATTATGCGCGGAGGCATCACTCACGTTGCCAATCAAGTCATCCTTCACTTCAGATGAGGAAGTAGAAGATGCATAAAAGGCTTTCTTCAAAGTACCGCCCAAAAGGAAAGGGCAGAAGCCGATCCATTTCGGTAAAGTTAAACCCGAACTACTCAAACGAGGAAGTTCAGAAGAAGATGATGGAGTTCCTCAATTCCATTACCATGAACCTAATTCCATCCACTTAATGAAATGAATGGGGTATAACTTTAACGAAAAATAGGGTTTAAACTTTGGGAAAGGAAGGCGAACACCGATTCAAATGTCTCTCACCCCCGAAGGAAAACCTCCAGATTATTATCAAAAAACTGGAAGAGGTGTGGGCTACGTCACAACTCCCTCTATCTCAGAAAATGAAACCAGTAATTATCTGCGTCAGGATCATGCATCCGGGACGTCATCATGGGAATCTGACGTCAGTGTCGGGTCCTTCTTGAAAAGAGTAACAGTGAACATGGTTTTGACCAGTCAACCAGACGAAGACGTAGGGGGTGACGAGGAATTGATCGAATCAACCAATGACCCATGGATCAAACGCCTTAACATATTATGGGATATGCGTTTCGAACAACGCAAACCGCCTACCGAAGATAATATGATCCAAGTCAACATGGGAGATGAATCTGACCCTAAACCAATCTTCATAAGTGAGAGCCTATCACCATCTGAGAAAGAAGACCTTATATCTCTCATCCAAGAATATATAGATGTCTTCGCTTGGAATTACAAAGATATGCCTGGCTTGGACCCCAAAAGTAGCCGTGCATCGTCTCAACATAGATCCGAACGCAAAACCCGTTAAACAACAACAACACAGGTTTCGTCCAGAGATCATGGGAGCAATTGAGTCGGAAGTTAAAAAGCTTATAGACTCGGGCTTTGTCATAGAGGAACAATATCCTGACTGGGTAGCCAACATAGTTCCAGTTCCTAAAAAGAACGATAAAGTATGAATATGCATAGACTTTCGTGACCTTAACGCAGCTTGTCCAAAAGATGAATTTCCACTCCCCATCACGGACGTCATGATCGACAACACCTACAGATATGAGAGGATGTCCTTCATGGATGGATTCTCCGGGTACAATCAAATCAAGATGTATCCTGATGATGAAAAGCATACAGCGTTTAGAACACCATTGGGGGTGTATTGCTATACGGTGATGCCCTTTGGCTTGAAAAACGCAGGTGCAACTCATCAGCGTGCGATGAACACCATCTTCCATAAACATCTGCGCAAGAAGATTGAATGCTACGTTGACAATATAGCTGTGAAAAGCAAACACAAAGGTGATCATCTTACAGACCTGAAGACAATGTTCGATATCATGCGGACACATCAGCTGAAGATGAACCCAACAAAATTGTTCCTTGGAGTATCGAGCGGAAAATTCCTAGGATTCATTGTCACATCCAAGGGAATTTCTCTTGATCCGGAGAAAGTTCATGCTATCCAGGACATGCCGCCGCCGAAGAATCTCAAAGAACGCAAAGGTTTGCAAGGCAGACTGGCTTACATCAGGAGATTCATATCCAATCTCTCGGGGCACTGTCAATCTTTCTCCAAGCTTATGAAGAAAGGAGTGTCCTTTGTCTGCGTTGGAGAATGCCAAAGAGCATTCGAAGAGATTAAGAGATATCTCACTCAACCGCCGGTTCTTGTGGCCCAAGTATCAGGAAAACCATTCTTGTTATACGTAAGAGCCATGGACCATTCTTTAGGAGCTTTATTAGCTCAGAACAGTGATCAAGGGCAAGAGCAAGCAATCTACTACTTAAGCAGGACCATGATGGGAGCCGAACACCGGTATAATCCAGTCGAAAAGGAATGTCTCGCTTTGGTATTCGCGGTCCAAAAGATGCGACATTACCTGGTAGGACAAACGATTCATGTCATTTCTAGGGTAAATCCCTTGAGAGTTCTGATGACGAAACCATCATATCTAAATTGTCAGCTCGCAAAGAGTAATCCTCTTGTCACAATATGACATGCAATTTATGCCCCAAAAAGCGGTCAAGGGTCAAGCGTTGGCAGACTTCTTAGCCGATCAACAGGTGCCAGAAACGTCTAAGTTGTATGAAGAATTGCCCGACGAAGTCGCTGAAGCTTGTGTCACTCGAGAAGCTATGCAAGTGTGGAGATTGTTCTTTGACGGTGCATCCAGAGCAAACCCTCATGGAGCAATTACAGCAGGAGTAGGAGTAGTACTCACCTCTCCAAACGGTCACGTGATCCCAAGGGGATTTTCCCTGACCGAGCCCTGCACCAATAATGTAGCCGAGTATAATGCTCTGCTATTAGGAATGCAATTTGCTGAAAAGCTTAATATTCAGCATCTGAAGCTTATGGTGATTCTCAGCTCATCGTAAATCAAGTCCGTGGGGAATACGAAGTGCTTCATGAGGATTTGATCCCGTACTACTTCGTAGTGCTAAAGCAAGCTAAGAAGTTCGAAGGCTTCTTTATTGAATACATTCCACGAGATCAGAATGCTTATGCAGACGCTTTAGCCTCATTGGCAACTTCACTAGCATTGCCACCAGGGGCTGAAACAAGGGTTCCAGTCACGTGACGTGAGCTATACTGTTCTAAAATTCCTATAGAGGAAAGTTCAGATGAGACAATAGCAGGAGAAGTCTGCACAACCTCTATGGAGCTTGAATCTAGGGATTGGCGATTCTCGTATATCGACTATGTCGTGTACGGAATTTTACCTGATAATTCCAAAGACGCGGCCACTATCAAACGGAAGGCACTCCAATTCTATTATGATGCAGTTTCTCAAACTCTGTATCGTAAATCACACGATGAAGTTTTGCTTCAATGCCTTTCTTGAAAAGAAGCAAAAGAGGCCCTTAAGGAGGCTCATGACGGAATGTGCGGAGCTCATTAACCCGGGGCTAAGTTGGGAGATTGCCTCCGACGAATTGGCTATTATTGGTCGAGAATGTTCTCAGACGCAATCGACTACGCTAAATGTTATCATGCATGTCAGATTCATGGTGACTTTATCCATCAGGCGCCAAGTAACTTACACCCCACATCTGCATCTTGGCCATTTGAAATGTGGGGTATGATGTCGTGGGACCAATCTCACCTCCGACTTCTAAAAGACACCGATTTATTTTGGCGGTAACCGATTACTTCTCCAAGTGGGCAGAGGTAGTCCCGCTAAAAGAAGTCAGGACTTCGAATATGATTAAATTCATCAAACATCACGTCATCTACCATTTCGGGGTCCCGAGACGGATAGTTCACGACAACGGGACACAATTTGTTAGCTCTGGATTTTAAAGATTTTCTAATAAGTTTAGGATCCAAAGTGCTGCCTCTACGGCATATTATCCGCCAGCAAATAGTCTTGCAGAAGCCTTTAATAAAACCATTGTGAAGCTTCTCAAAAAGTTTGTTTCCAAGAACCGACGCGATTGGGATGAAAGACTCAGTGAATGTTTGTGGGCCTATCGTACAACGGTGAGGACCCCTACAAGAGCTACGTCGTTCTATTTAGTATACGGCTGCGAAGCTGTACTACCATTAGAAATTCAAATCCCTTCCCTGAGAGTCTCTATTACCATAGGACTGATAGAGGAAGAGAAACATCAACGACGTCTTTAGGAACTTGAAGCTTTAGACGACAAACGACTTCAAGCTCAGCAGCAGATCGAGTTGTATCAAGCCCGGATTTCCAAAGCCTACAACAAAAAGGTTAAAGAATGGATCTTCAAGAAAGGCGACTTAGTTTTGGCCAACAGACGACCCATGGTAATGACACACAAAACTAAAGGGAAGTTCAATCCTAAATGGGAAGGGCCCTTCATAATAGAATCAGTTTATTCGAATGGAACTTATCGCCTTATCAATCAAAAAGGAGACATGCTCATGATGCCGATTAACGGGAAGTTCCTTAAGAGATACTTCCTATAAATCATGCAACCCCCTTTTGTCCCTCTCAAATGCCAGTCAAATTAGACTGGGGGTTGTCGATTTTAGGAATAAATATTTAATTTTCCTATCTTGTATGTCGTCATGTTAACACTACACCTCTGACGATTGAAATTTTCTGGAATTATTCTAAGTAGTAATAAAGAGAATTTCGATTTCATGCTAAGTTAACACTACACTTACAGCATTTGTATTACTTTTCATTATCCTAAACTAGAATTCAACAAAAGAGATGATGAAAGGCAAAATTATATTATTTTCATTCAATATTGTTAATTGAATACAAAGTGACGACAATTGAAATGAAAACTATACAAAATTATTCCCCAGTCAAAAAAAACAGTGCAAAATCTAAGCATCAGGACTCATCAGCTTAAGGGACTTCAGCCTGGACTTGAAGGCAGAAAGTTTCTTCTCGTGAGCTGCTCGGACTTGTTCCTCAATCTCCCTTCTGAGTTCTGCTTCAATTGGGGCAGCAGCAATAATGTCTCTTTGAATCCTCTCAGCCGCGTGGAGCGTGCGGCAAAAATCCGTATAAATGAGACCACATTGAAGCTCAAGCCCTTTTCTAGCATCCTCATATTGAGCCAACTGGGCTTTCTTCTGGTCCAACTTAGCTTCTAATCGAGCAATAGCTTCTTCAGTGGCACGAATATCAGAAGCAACACCTTTGATATCAGTATATGCTCGAGTATGCTGCTTCCTTAAGGTAGTTATGCGGGCCTTTTTATCAGACAAGTCCTTACGAAGGATCTCTCGATGACGCATCTTCAAGGTCGTAGCTAAGGAGAGAGCCAGCTCCACTTCAGATTCCAGACTGGTGCACTGCAGCTTCTTGAAAGCTGCCAACTCTGCTTCCAAGAAGATAACACTCTCTTTACAATATTCAGTCCATGACACATCACCCTTATCGCTGATCCTATCTAAACACTTGGTCAGGATAGGTGCACAATCCTCAAAAGAAGCTCCCCCAACACTGACGACATCAACAGTCATATGGATCCAGTACTCTAATTCCTCAATCAGTTTCTTTAGAGCTCTCGAGCATGGAGGAGGAACAGTTGGATAGATCGGATCTGCATGCTCATCACTAGTAGGTGGAGGAGCAACCTCAGAAGGATGGCCTTCGCATACACCTTGGTCCCGGATGAGAGGGGGAGAAGCGGATCCCAAACCCTCAATAGGTAATATCTCGTCGGCTCCCACCTCTCTAGGAATGGAAGGGATCGATCGAAGCATTTCGCCCCCCTATCGGCCGAGCGTGCAGCATACGCAGATTTTATCGCATCCCCCATCAGCTTGGCCCTCTTGGAGTTTTTGGCGACAGCAGGTTTTCTTTTGCGAATTTTTCTATCATATTCGCCTTCCTCTTCAGCAGTAAGGGCCTTCTTCCCTGATGATCTCAAGGAACGAGGCTCGAGAGTGGGTATTTCCTCAGAAATCTCTTTAGTCACCTTGTCTTCGGAGGGCTCGGCCGCTGGTATCTCCTCCGTAACCTCTCTAGCCTTAACCATTTCCCGTTCGTAGGATAGATAATCCTCTATCCCTAGTTACCGAGTCCTGGTAGAATCAGTCCTCGATTTATAGAGCTCCCGAATCTCATTTATGCATGAAGTGTATATATTATATTCCGGGATTTGAGAAGCCTTATCAAACCAGTCACGGAAGTCCGTAACAGTTGAGCAGTTAGGCGGTGAATTGGTCAAAGTAAATTGAGCATGAGTTCCTCTGGCAGAGAAGAAGAACCAGGCGCGAGCCCCTTCATACAAATTCCCGATTTGGGCTAGCTGAGGATTAGGGTTACCAACGTAAAGTTGGTCATACCCAAACTGCCAAGCGAAGCGCGAGGGGACATAAGGCTCAATAATGCATCTTTCGCCCAGTCGAAAGACCAAATAACCCACCCTAATAGCGAGAAGCCATTGAAAAGTTCCTGTGGTTAAGAGTGAGGAGTCTTCGAAGACTACATCACCAAACTTCACGCCCGTTTCTTCAACCCCTTCAAAATGAGAGCGGCAACAAAAAATATCATAATTGTCCCCTCGGGACAAGAGCTGTCTGGCCCGGACTATATACACAGTGGTCCATGTAGCTGACTCAAGCCTCCGCACAAAAGGCGTAGAGGTTTCGTTGTCTTGTATAATCCCCATCATTAACGAAGGACAGTGCAGCACAAACCAGGCCACTAAATAAGTGTAAGGCACTGGCGCACGAAGTTGAGGGGTCTTCCAAGTTGTCCTCCCAGCAACATTCACTTCCTGAACGTCAAGGAACTCAGAAACCAAATCCCGTAGGCCTCTTTGCAAGCAGCCTACCATTGCAGAAAGGAGACTTAAAGGCCTCCCGTGGGCCAAGAGCACAGCTGGGTATACTACCTCAACTAAGATAGACTCTGTAGGCTTCGATGGCACTATACACCGTTTCAACCATATCATCAGGAAGCCGGCGAGAAGAGCTGTATCAGAGATGGGAGTGGCAGCCTAATAGTGAAAACTTTCGAATTCGGTATCAGCCGCAAATCCATTTTCTGGATCTTTATTCTTATAGCCAACATAGGGAGCCTTGATGCGAGCCTTGATGCTTTTAGCAGAACTCATGGAGAGACGAGTTATCGTCAAATCCTTCTAGCGCAAGTTCTGGAAGAGGTAATTTGCCCATGCAGTGTGCATGATACCACCTCCACGCATTCCAACAACCTGAGCGTAGATGTGGAAGTGGCACATCAACTCCCAGAAAGTGGCATACACCTCCGGATATGCCGCTCTCAATAGGGAAAGCTCCTCAGTCGTGCGTAGGGTAACTTCCCAAGAGATAGCCCTGACACTACATGCATCTCGTGGAGAGCAAATCCTAATTCCCCAACAGGGATGAAGAACGTACAGCTATCTGGGTTATATCGTTCCAACATAACAAAGAAATTCGAGTAGTTTTGGACAACCCCACGTCGGGTAGCCAGCACTACTGTCGTGAGGCCGGAATGGGCAAGTGGCTCCTTAAGCTCCTTGACAACAAAGTTCACCATTCGGGTCCACCAACCATCTTCTCCTGAGAATAACCAACCAGGAGAGCGAAAAGCTTGTGTAGAAAATTTGCCATGAGCAGCAATGAACTGCCGTATGAATATATTTGCTGGAAGGGGTGATTCTCGAGCAAGATCTTTTTTCTCAAATCTCCCAGGCCTTAGACCTTTGAGCTGCCCATCAATTTGGACACGAGACCGTCGACCAGATCCAAGCGATGTGTTTTCCCTTTCCTTGACAAGGTCGAAAGCTAAGCCCCTACGGCCACCGACACTCAGAAAATACGAAAGCGGAAACATCCTCTTCATACTTGGAAGGAAGAAGAAACGATCATCGATTCTTCACAGCATTCGGGAATCTTCTACATACCCAACTTTGTCATCAGTCAGTATACGATCTCCGAATAAAAATGCCGGTTTGACAAGTTGGCCATGGCCCTCAGGGGTTTCCAGGTCCAAGTCAGTGATTAGGACCCTAAGGATAGAACAGTGAATGAATCTAATCAAATGTTTTCGCTCTAAGACAAGGAAAGTGCATAGAGGAATCTCTCTGCGAAGACCAAAAGCTCTGCCCGCGTCAGGATCATCAGTATTGGTGAAGTGATGCTCGGGCGAAAGCGGTTCATCGGAGAAAAGTACTATACGACCAGAAACAACAAAGAAATTAGTAACTAGAATAGTTATTAATGAAAAGAAATAGAATTAAAACGCTGAGGTCAAGCCCCGTGTTTTCAATCTCAAACGCTGAGGTCGAGACCCACGTTTTCAATCTCAAACTCTGAGGTCGAGACCCATGTTTTCAATCTCAAACGCTGAGGTCGAGACCCACATTTTCAATCTCAAACACTGAGGTCGAGACCTACATTTTCAATCTCAAATGTTGAGGTCGAGACCCACGTTTTTAATCTCAAATGCTGAGGTCGAGACCCATGTTTTTAATCTCAAACGCTGAGGTCAAGACCCACGTTTTTAATTTTTAAACGCTAAAGTCAAGACTTGTGTTTTCTAACGCGAGGGTTGAAACCCGCGTTTAGTATTCATAATTAACACGAAGCTTCAATTCCGTGTCCCAAGTATAGGGGAACGAGTCATCTTCCCCATTGCCAAGAACCCATCTAGGGTTTTCAGAAAACTTGTCAAAACAAGTTATCGAGGTTATTGATTACCACAACAGCGAGGCCCGCACGACGGTAATGACGAGTCACTCGCAAAAGCAATAGCGCCACCGGTGTCCGCAGCCGGCGACGCTTCTGAAGCTGTCTTGGCGATCTTTTTTGAGCCTGAATGCATCCGTTGAGGCGCTATTTGATGCAGTGGTCGGAGAAGACGAAGTTCGTCGAAGATTCTGTGGAAATCAAACGAGAACTCTCGTTCTTGGAACTAAGCAAAAATAGAAAAAGCCGAATGACTCTTGACATAACCACTCGGGTCTATTTATAACAACCGTCAAGCTGTTAAGATGGCATGGGATTCTAGGAGAGAATCCCAACCATTTTTCGAAACGTAATATTTCGTGTTTTTGGATAAAGTCAGTTAAGACTTTAATCTTAATGCGAATTTCACATCCGCGTTCAAATTCCCAAATGCTAGGCCCAGACCAGCGTTTCGAAGGTTCTTAACCTCACGTTTTGAATCTCAAATGCAAGGGTCATCTTTGCGTTTCAATTCTTCCAAATGAATAATTTACCCTTGTGTTTTCAAACATGACACTTATTCCCTAAGGTCATGAATTCTTTTAACAGAGTGTCAATCAAAACCTCTATATCTCCTCAGCAGAATCTAAATCCTCATCAGGTTAATATTATACCCCAGACGATCATCATCCCCACGGAGTTTGAATTTAGCTGGCATCAATACCAATACGGCTATAATTCCCCTGTCAGAATCCACTTATCGATTCTCATCAATGGAACGATAAGTCTCCAAAATTACTCAAATCATGGTCAGTTTATTAACTCTTCGGAGCAGAGTAGTAAATAACTAGTTTATCAATTTCCTTTCAAGGGCGTGATAAAATTCCTCAAATCCTGTTCAAATCACAAGTAATACAATTCATCGCTCCGATGATAAAACATTTAGCAATCCTCCCCAGCGAGACGTTAAAATATCTTCCCCACAGATGTCACGTTAAAATTATACCTCTGACAAAAATCAACTTATCGACTCTCTTCAATAGAGCGATAAGTCTTCAAAATTGCCCCGATCGCAATATCTCTCTTGTCACGTTAAAATTATACCTCTGACAAAAATCAACTTATCGACTCTCTTCAATAAAGCGATAAGTCCTCAAAATTGCCCCGATCGCAATATCTCTCCTGTCACGTTAAAATTACCTCTGACAAAAATCAACTTATCGATTCTCTTCAATAGAGCGATAAGTCCTCACAATTGCCCCGATCGCAATATCTCTCCTGTCACGTTAAAATTACACCTCTGACAAAAATCAACTTATCGGCTCTCTTCAATAGAGTGATAAGTCCTCACAATTGACCCTATCACAATATCTTCCCTGTCACGTTAAAACTATACCTCTGACAAAATCCACTTATCGACTCCTCCCAATATAGGGATAAGTCCTCAAAATGGCCCTGATCACAGTATTTTTCCTTGTCATGTTAACAGTTTACCTCTGACAATCCAATATGCTTATCAATCATTTCCAATAGGATGATTGGTCTACAAATTGTTGTTACGTTAACGTCCTACCGCTAACAGTTTTAACTCTCTTATTGGAACATTTTTTTTATTCCTCTACATAAGAATAACAAGTGTTCTCATAAAATCCCCATGCGGGTCAAATTTTTCCAGAATTACCCTTATTGGTCATAAGGAAAATTCTTAAATTTCACTTTATGTGAAAATTCACGCCAAGTTAAAATCACACCTCTGGCGCTTGTGGATTTCTTTTAGTGTTTAAAGCAGAAACATGACACGGGAAGAATCCTATTAAACAAGTCATATCCTAAGAGAATGACAAGTATTTATCCCTAGCAGTTAGAAATTTTCTGAAATTATCCTAAGCGGTAATAAAGAGAATTTTCTAAGTCAGAACTATTATGGAAACAATATGCTAAGTTAAAATCACACCTCTGGCGTTCCACATAATCTCGTTGTTTCAGATCAAAACCCGATATATGCAAGAAATAAGAAGAAACCAATATCACTTCTTATTCAAAGACCAAAAGAAAGTGATACAAAGCAGAGCTATTCCTATGAAAAAGAAAAGTACAAAGCTGAGATTCACTCGATTGTCAAATCAAAAGAAGCGAGTTGAGCTTTGACTTCAGACAACTTCTCTTCATGGTTCGCTCGCACCATAGCTGCCGCTCTTTCCTGTAGCTCCTCATCGGTAGGGACGACAATGATGGCCATATCCCTTTTGGCTTGCTCCAACGTCTGGGCCTCTTTGTGATAACTCAGTAGAGCACCCGCATTCAAAGCACTGAGGGTCTTGACGATAGCCTCTTCACGAGAGAATTGAGCCTTCAATCGCAGCACTTCAGCTTCAGGTCTCAACAAGTTTTGTACGAATGAGGTTTAAAGAAGCAGTTGAGAGTTCTAACTCCTTGTGTTTTTGAGCGCTCTGCTCCCATAAGTGTGCGACCTGTCACTCTTGCTTGATCAAATTCCTCTCCATCGCCTCACGGCGGGCCACCTCTTCAACATGAAGGTCGGCAAAAGTAGACACAATTTGTGTTCGAATATCTACGCGACCCAGGGCTTCGAAATGTTGTAGTTGTGCTTCCAAACGAGAGATGGCTTCTGAGCAACGTTCAAAGCAGAGAACATCACCCACACTCTTAACCCCATTCAAACCTACTTCTAGAAGTGGCTTGAAGGAGTTAAAAGAGCCCCGGCCCACCATTACAACCTCGATGACTTTCTTCGCGAGGCTCTTTAAATAGTTCAGGTATATTTGGAGAAAATCAGGAGCATCTACCGGACTTGAAATAGCAATGGAAGATGGTTCCACAGATTTGGAAGCAGAAGTATCAAAGTGCAGGCTGACGAGTGACTTGGGTGTAGAGGTCGCCGAAGCAAGAGAAACATCCAAGTGCGAAGGGCTTGATGTCAACGTCTTCATGGTCCTCGCTTGAGATGAACTCGGTGTGCTAACTGCTCCTATCGGTGCAAGGGAAATCTTCATCAATGTGGCCGGCGGAGCAGTTGTCATCGACGAGCCAGGCAAAGGAGCTGACGCATGCACAAGCTGCTGTTCCTAACGAGGAGTCACAGTAGAAGTCTCGTGAGGAGGTGAACCTGCACGCAAAAAGGGTCAGAATGCGGAAAGAACGTGCGGAAGAATTCGAAGCAAATTAGGCTTACCGGAGACGTGGAAAGGAAGATAACCAGATGCCTTATCGGATGGGACCTTAGGAGCATTATCGAAAGTAGTGATGTCATCCATAGAATCATGCTCTTCGTCCTCCTCGCCATCACTTGGCATGTTGCCAACTTCAGCATCCTCATTATCTCTATCTTCATCAGCTACATCACCAGCTGAGGAGGCTTCATAATCTACTTCCTCTTCATCATCACGAACAGCTGAAGACTCGGGAAGACATAGGCCTACAGTTGATTTAGTCATAAGTCCCGTTGTCGGACTAAGACTTGAACCGCCAACCGATGGTATCAGTGCTAAAGGAGGAGGGGATAGATTCTCTTCATGATCCCTTGGTTCTGATTCAGGGGCCTTAGGAGAAGTCAGTACAGGTGCAAATTCCGCATCTGTAGTTATGAGTTCATCCTCTTGATCTTCAGGAGGATGGAAAGAAGAGACTTCAGCTTCGCTTGACAAAGTAGGGCCACTTGAACGTAGTTCAATCCTGTAAGGAAGGCCCGCAACCGAGGATTCATGTTCCTCCTCTGCAGCCTTGATCGCATCAGACATTAGTTTTGATTTCTGCTGGCTTTTCATAGGAGGAGACTCAACCATTAATTTTCGGCGAGCCCGCTTATCATAATGGCTAACCTCCTCCGCCGTAAGAGCCCTCTTCCCAGCAGCTTTTGTTTTGGGAGTATTCACCACCCGGGGTTCTTCCACTGGAGCGGGTTCAGCTGCCCGCTCCTCCTCTTGTCCATCAGATAGGTCCTCAACAGACAAGAATTTGTCGATCCCCCTCAAGCAAGATGTCTTAGACCCCCTCCCTGAGGCGTACATACATCTGATCTCCTTCAAACAAGAGATATTTAGGTTGTATCCAGGGGTCTGGGAAGTAGCAGAATACCAATTGCAGAAACCCATAGAAGTATAAGAGTTAGGCATTTTATGGGGAAGCTTGAAGTACAACCAGCCACGGAATAGTACCAGGCCCTGGCTCCCTCATACAAGTTGCCTACAATCGCAAGCTGAGGTCGAGGGTTGCTAACATACAATTGGTCATACCCAAATTGTCTGGCAAACCTGTATGGTTGATAAGGCTCAATGAAACATTTCCCGCCCTGTCGGAAGATTAAGTAACCCGGTCTAATAGAGAGAAGCCAATGGAAAACACCCCCATTCAGCGGGATGAACCTATTAGGACCTGTCGTATCTTGATACGTTGCTCCATATACCCCGCCTTCAAAATCAGGGAAACAACGAAATATATGATAGTTAGTGTCCCGCGACAAAATTTGGCGGATCCTGACCATGTAAGTCCCCTCCCATTTTGCAGATTCCAGTCGCTGTACAAATGGGGTGAACGAGTCACCCGGAGGAGAAACTGCACTCATTAGAGGAGGACAACGAAGCACATACCAAGCCATCAAATAAGTGTAAGGAAATGGTATTCGGGGATTAGGAGTTCTGAAAGTCTTATTACTGTCAGAATCCACTTCTGTAACATTAACGAAATCTAGGGCCAACTCTCGTAGCCCGCTCTATAGGCAGCTCACCATGGCAGAGAGAAGATTTAAGGGCCTTCTGTGTGCCAAGAGGACAGCTGGGTAGATCACCTCAGTAACAAGGGAATCGATTGGCCTAGTAGGCGCAACGCACCGCTTGAGCCATAGCATTAGAAATCCCGCCAATAGTGCCGTGTCAGAGATGGGAATCAAAGCTTAATAGTGGAAGCTTTCAAACTCTGTATGAGCAGGGAAAATGTCCTCCTTAGCTTCGTTGGTATAATGGGAGGTAGCAGCATCAATTCAGGCCTGAATCACCTCCAAAGTGCTCATGGGCAATCTGGTCACAGGAGTGCTCTTATCGGTCAAGTTCTGGAATAAATACTCCGCCCAAGATACTTGTTTTACACCGCTTCTGTGAGCCCCCGTCTGCTGCATACAAATGTGGAAGTGACACATGACTTCCCAAAGTGTGGAGTAAACTTCAGGACAGGTTTTCCTCAAAATTTTAAGCTTCGTTGATCCCGAAACAAATTCTTCATATGGCAAATCCCCGAGAAGAAGGCCCGAGATGTCATGCATCTCGTAGAGAGTGAAACCTAACTCCCCCACTGGAGTGAAGAAGGTACAGGCCTCGGGATTGTATCTTTCAAATATAGAGAAGAAGTGATAGGGGCTCTGGATAATCCTAAATTTAGTAGCCCTCACAGGAATCTTCAGCCCAGCATGGGTGAGGGGTGTCTCCAACTCCTCCAGAACAAAACTAGTCATTCGAGCCCACCACCCTGTCGCTGGAGAGTGAACCCAACCAGGAGACCTAAATCCTTGTGCGGGAAATTCTCCTTTCTTCGCCATGAATCTCTTGACGAAAGTGTTCACGGGACTAGCCACTTCACCGATTGGGTATTCTTTGGCAAACAAGCCTGGTCGCAAGGCTGTCACCTGGCGGTTATAACCAACCGTACGAACTCCTTGGAAAGTCAAGGTTCCAAGGGTCCGTCCTGTTCCTTGACGAGGTCCCAATCCATGTGCCTTGGGATAGAAGCACACTGGAAATACGACATGGGGTACATACTCTCCATATTGGGCAAGAAAAGGCGACGGTCTCCAACTTTCCTCAGCCATTTGTAGTCCCCGTCATAAACAACAGCTGCTTCAAAGTCAACAAAGTCCCCAAAGAGAAACCTTGGCTTGAGTAACGGTTTACGGCTTAGATTCTCAAGCTTAACATCTGTAACCAATATCCGCAGAGTCTCCGGAGAAGCCTCGGTGATCATTTCCACGCGGCTCTTATTAGTAACCTTAAAAACAGGGAGCTCCTGACGAAGATTAAATGTCATATTTTGATCCATGCCACCTTCATGACCAAAATGATGGCGAAAAGGGAGAGGCTCGTTGGTATGACGCACTGCAAAACAAAGAAAAGAGTCAGACAGCCAAAGGGCAAATCAAACGTGGAGATCGAACCTCGCGTCGAATAAATCAGACGCGGAGATCGAGCCTCGTGTCGAGTAAATCAGACGCAGAGATCGAGCCTCGCATCGAATAAATCAGACGCGGAGATCGAGCCTCGTGTCGAATAAATCAGACGTGGAGATCGAGCCTCGCGTCGAATAAATCAGACGCAGAGATCAAGCCTCACATCGGATAAATCAGACGACGGAGTACCAGCCCCGCGTTATTGAAATGAGTCTCCTCGTTGATGCAAAGATCAGAACTTGTCGCAACAAGTTTGGTGACCACGAAGGTCATACTTACCACCAATTAAAGGGAGTGGAGGCGGCGGCATGCCAGCCTGAGCCACGCCGCCACCGGCCGACGCAAACGATGATGAGCCTAGAGCCACGGTGACAACATGCTTGAAGGGCCGGGAGACGACTTTCTTCCTGGGCGCCATTGAGTTCGGTAGATGGGGAAGATGAACAGTGTTCTTCGGACATTAAAACAAAGATTTTTGTTAAAATTTCAGAAGAGTCAAGTGACTCTTGATTTGACCCCCCAGCGGTCTATTTATAGACAGCTGTGAGCTATCAAATTGGAACGGGATTCTAGGCTAGAATCCCGCCCAAACCCGATTTCAGCGTTCGAGTTGGTTGAACTTCAAAACATGGGACTCACCCACGCGTTCTAATTCTCGAGCGCAGAGTTCACCCACGCGTTTTGACCACAACAAAAACAACATCTCGACAACAGAAGTTACGACACAGCTTCAAGTCAAAAGAGAGAGGTTGATGTCAGCTATCAAGGTGACCAAAACCGAGGAGAAACTAGCATATGACAAGCAGTTATGTAGCCTCTTGGACGAGTACAGATAGGTTACAATCAACAATGCTAAAATCGTCAAGCTCAATCTGGCGCATAACTCATTCTTCTAAATGGCTTAACATTCCAACCAAGATCAATAAAGCTGAAAGCTGCATTTCGAGTGTTCATCAATGCCTAGAAGAATTTTTAGATGAAATCCGATGAATACACCTCATCAACAAATTAAGTGGAGTATCTCAAGGACCCATACAAATTCGTTGTCATCATCTCTCTTGTTTGGTTCATCAGCAATGACTTGGGCTTTAGCTTGTTTGACTAAGTTCATTGTCATCAAGACGCAAAAGCTACATTGTTTGGTTTGAGAAAGCGAAATTTCAATATTCCGACAACCAGATACATGATGTCTTCATATCAGACAGAATGAACAATCAATCAACTAAATTTTGGGATCCAAACTATTCCGAAAATTCGTCCCAGTCAACCGTGAACTTTCGAAAACTTTGGAGGGGGTTCTGTAGGCTATCTAAAAATCACAATAGATAGCTGATCCCTAGCAAGCTTTAATGATGAAAATTATAGTCAGATGACTTTCATGCCGACAAATGAAAGCTGCAAATGGAGCACTTTTCACATAGAGCGAGAAGAGTTATAATTCAACGATACTTCCGACAACTGATGAAAACTCTATTCAGTGATCTTCACAAATGAAAGCTGCAAATGGAGGACTTTTCACATAGAGCGAGAAGAGTTATAATTCAACGACACTTCCGACAACTGATAAAAACTCTATTCAGTGATCTTCACAATCAACAGTGAGAGTTACAATATGACGACTTTCACAAACCACAACAGCCAAAGCGAGGATTACTGAACAATGATCCTTGCAGCGCTTTACAGAAGAGGTTACAAGTCAACTAACCCATTCTAAACGCGGAATTCATCTTCGCATTTCAATTCTTGAAACGTAAGCGACCCTCGCATTTCCAAGCTTCAACAAGCAAAACGCAAGCGACCCTCACGTTTCTAAGCTTCAACAAGCAAAACGCAAGCGACCCTCGCGTTTCCAAGCTACAACAAGCAAAACTTAAGCGACCCTCGCGATTCTAAGCATCAACAAGCAAAACGCAGGCGACTCCCGCATTTCCAAGCTACAACAAACGAAATGCGAGCGGCCCTCGCGTTTTTTATGTTCAGTCAGTACCCAACCCCGCATCTCAATCCTAAGACGCGGAGTTAGGGTCCTGAACGTCAAATTGAGCGTTTGACTCGTTCAAATATGAGTCGAACGGTTCCAGAACCGTTTTCCCTATGATCTGAGGAAATCACGTCCACTTAGGAGCGGATTATGGGGGTAGTTACACTCCTTATCCTCCTATAAATAACCGCCTTACTCAACCGAGTAAAGGGGTTGAAGATTTGGGCATCTAAACGGCCGGAGGTTCGAAGATTGGAGATTTCGGCTAGATTTCAAAAATCAAATCATCTACAAAATCAGCACAATAGAGTTCTTGGCGGTTAGGAGATCGGATTATTCAACAACAAACAAATCTATTTGACTTATTAACCGAATTTTTGGTTCTAACAACTCTTTTCACAGAGTTCTAACTCATTCAGAGTTCATAAACTCGTCAAGAGTTGTCCATCAAACTTACCACGTAAGCTCATTGTTCCCACGAGGCAAGATTGTCGGATCGTCAACGGAGAGCGAATTCGACGCAAACATTAGAAGGAGGCACTCCATCGCCACCGAGAAGAACCCAGTTTTAAACAAATAGGAGAATCCAAATCATTTTCTTCTCTTTTGTAATCGGAATCCAATTGTAATCGAGATCAAAGGAATACAAATCAATTTTTCTTTCATTTCTTTTACTACGAATTTTTCCACCAAACAACCTCCTATCCCAAATTATGAATCGCTAAATATCAATCTCAACTAAGAATTAAAATGTAAGTGAAATTAGTAATTAGAAATCCACAACTCGAGATGGATACGTCGAGTGAAATAATCCAAACAAGGAAACCATCATGTATATACCATATATCTTGAGCTATTAAACGCTAACCACTAACTTCATACCTATATATGAACAATTATCACAAACAGAAATGTAGGCTGTCTAAAAATTATTGCAGATAGTTGATCCCCATCAAACTCCAAGGATGGAAGTTACAATTTAACAGATTTTAGAAGGCTATAATTTGAAAACTTTCACGTGGATCGATGAAGGTTACAACCTGAAAATCTTCACAACAACTGATGAAAGCTCTAATTCAATAGCCTTCACAATCAACATCGGGAGTTACAATCTGACGACTCTCATACATCAAGGAGCTAAGGCGAAGATTACAACATGACGATCTTTACAACGCTCTGACAAAAGAGATTACAAACCAATGATCTCTTCAGCCCAAGATGCAGAGCTCATCTCTGCACCCCCTAAATAAAAATGCAAGTGGCCTCATTCCAGAGTCAAAACACTACCAACGCAGCTTCTAACTGCTGCAAACGCAGCTTCCAAGCACTGGCAAACACAGCTTCAAATCTGCCAACACAGCTTCCAAGCGCGGCCAAACGCAGCTTCCAAGGTACCAACACAGCTTCCAAACTGCTGCCAATGCAGTTTCCAAAAGCTGCCAACGCAGCTTCCAAATGCTGCAAACCTAGCTACCAGATGCTGTAAACGTAGCCTCCAAATGCTGCAAACCTAGCTACCAGATGCTGTAAATGCAGCTTCTAGACGCTGCGTTCAAGCTTCCAAATGATGCGTTCCAATACGGAATTCATGCCAGAATGCGAATTTTGCATTTGAGTCGTTTAAACACGAGCTGAACGGTTTCAAAACCGTTTTTCACGATCTGAGGGGATCACAACTCCACTCAGGAGTGATTTAAGGGGCGGTTACATCCTATTAGCCCCCACAAAGCAGCGATTTTAGGGACGGTTACACTGCCTAATCGCCTATAAATAGCTGAAAGATCAGTTTAGTTCGGATTTTTAGATCTTTAAGCATTTTTGGATCTAGAGATCGGCAAAGATCTTGAAGCTTTCTTCAGCAACAGAAAATCTGTGGGGGATTTACTGCTTGGCTATTAACCGATTTACGGTTCAAACAACTCTTTGCATAGAGTTTGAACTCGTTCTGAGTTCTTAAAACTCGTTAAGTGTTTCTTCAATCGTTCCAATAAAGGGAGACGTACGGATCGTCAACGGAACGCAAACTTGATGCGAGCATTTGAGGGAAGCATTCCATCGCTACCGTGAAAAATCCAGAATTAAACAAAGGGGAGAATTTACATCAATTCTCTTCTCTTTTATAATTGGAAATTCAAATTATAGTCGAGATTGAGAGAACTGTAAACATTCTTTTTCTAAGTAGTTAGAGGGAATAAAATCAAATTCAATTCTTTTAATTTTCTTATTGCAAATTTTCCAACAAACAAAAAATATTACAGCTTCTACCCTCATTCATATTGAAATAATTTGTCATAATCTCAGACTACCCTCAGGTAGATGGCAACATCATAAGGAAATTTTATCCAGCTCAAACATTACAATATACCATGTCATGTATGTCATATATCTAATGTATACCCAACTCGTAGGTAAACTACGTGGGATCATACTACAACTGTATATATGTATGCATCTCTACTTGCAATAGCGATACTCTTGTAAGGTTCTTACTCTATCGCTCTGTGGTAATAGGTTTTATCTCCCTATTCCGGCTATATAAAATAACAATACTCTTGTAAGGTTCGCACAATAATATGTGGGTTCAACTTTCTTACTCAATCGTTCTATGGTAATAGATTTTATCTCCCTATTTCGGATATGATTCCAGATATCGTACAATGGTGAATAGGCACATCAGCCCAACCTGAAAAATACACCAATCATCTTCGAGTATTTGGTACCATCGATGTCTCATTACGAGAAAAACAACCAAATACTCCTAGTGTGGTACAACCGATGTCTCATTATGAGATAAACAACCATACTGAGCATCCATTACTGATGAGCAATACTTTATCATATGTTAATTCACTTTCATCAACTCAACGTGTGTTAAGTATCTCGACAATGCATGTTAATACATCATAAACTAAGTTTATGTGCACATATCTCGGTGTGCATGTTAATATCTAGTGTTCACCAACACCTCAGGTGTCAAACAACTCATAAGGATTGTTTGTGGAAAAATTGGAAGAAAAATTGGAAGAATAATTGCGAGAAATGTATTTGATTTTATTCTCTCTAACTGATTTAGATAAAAAATGGTTTATAATTCTCTCAAAGTAGTCTCTCTCTAACAGACTTAGAAAAAGAAATTATAAATATTCTCAATTGGAATCCTGATTTACAAAAGAGAAAAGGATCGACAGAGATACTCTCCTTTGTTTAAAACTGGGTTCTTCACGGTAGCAATGAGATGCCTCCCTCGATGTTCGTATCGAATTTGCTTCTTGTTGACGATCCGAACATCTCACTTCACTGTGACGGTTGATTGAACTTGCGTGGCAAGTATGAAAGAAACTCTTAACGAGTTTTACAACTCAGTGCGAGTTTTTTTAAACTCTGTGAAAGAGTTGATTTTAAACTGAAAATTCGGTTAGTAAGCCAAGATCTAAGCTCCAAGATCTATGTTGCTGATGATGAAAACTATCTAAGAATGAATGATGATCTCCTTTTAGATTTTTCGATCTCCAAAAGATTCCCTGAACTTAGCTGAGTTTTTCTCCATTTATAGGGGTTTTAGGGTTGTAACCGTCCCCTAAAATCTCTCCTTAATAGGGTGTAACCGACCCCATTTCATGGAAAACGGTTTTAAAACCATTCAAGGGTTTAAGGGGTGTAATCGCCCCCTAAAATCTCTCCATAATGGGGTGTAACCGACCCCATTAAGTGGAGATACAGTTTTGAAACCGTTCAGGTTCTGTTTGAACCAGTCAAACGCTAAAAGTGACGTTTTGGGCGTAAACTTTGCATTTTAGACCTAAAACGCAGAGTTGGGCATGTGCTTGAGGCCAAAAACATCGTGTTCGCATAGCATTGTGAATCTGAAACGTAGAAATGAACTTTGCATTTTGGAATTTAAAGAGATAATTGACTTCTAGTCTCTTTCATTAGGGCATTAGCAGAGATCGTTATTTTGTAATCTCCACATTAGCTACTTAAAATGTGGGAGTCGTCAGATTGTAACTCTCACAACTGTCTGTAAAGACTGCTAAATCAGAGTTTTCATCGATTATCGTGAAGGTCATCGAATTGTAACTTTCTCGATCTACGTGAAAATCTTCTAATAGTAACCTTCATTTGTTGATTTGATTATGAAATTGTTATTATGGAAGTCATTAAATTGTAACTGTCATTATTGGTGTTTGATTGGGATCAGCTATCTTTAGTGATTTTTAGACAGCCTACAAGGATCGTTATGCAACATAACAAGATAGAGAAAATCCCCAGAAATCAAAAATCAGGGAAGAAAATATGCACTGGCCAATTATTAGTCTGGCGGTCGACCGTAATATAGCGGTCGACCGCAATATAACGGCGGTCGACCACATCGTGTTTCAGAGGCTGCCCAGGCCTCTGCCTGGCATACGGTCGACCGCCTCGTAGGCACGGTCAACCGGCACACGAACAGAAGTCTGTTCTATTTTGTGCATGTTTTTATGACTGTGTTATGTTCGTGCATGTTTTCGTGATTCAAACTGATTTAATTTTGTCCTGAAACTTGTGTAGAACATTGTAAATAGTAGATTTACATCTCTGAGAAATATCAAACATGTAAAACATAATTATTTGCATAATAAATCATAATTAAACTCTTAAACTTGCATGAGACATCAAAACGAAGAACGAATCATCAAAACTCAATTAAACAATGTTATTAATTACTTTCAGATATCTCGAGCTATGAATCGCTAACTACTAACTTCATACCTATATATGAACAATCATCACAAACAGAAATGTAGGTTGTCTAAAAATTTCTGCAAATAGTTAATCCCTATCAAACACCCAGGATGGAAGTTACAATTTGACAGTTTTCAGAAGGCTACAATTTGAAAACTTTCATATAGATCGATGAAGGTTACAACCTGACAATCTTCACAATAACTGATGAAAACTTTAATTCAACAACCTTCATAATCAACATCAGGAGTTACAATCTGATAATTCTCATACATCAAGGAGCCAAGGCGAAGATTACAAGATGACTATCTTTGCAACGCTCTGACGAAAGAGATTACAAGCCAACGATCTCTTCAGTCCAAGATGAAGAGCTCATCTCTACACCCCAGAAATAAAAACGCAAGTGGCCTCATTCCAGAGTCAAAGCGCTGCTAACGTAGCTTCTAACTGCTGGAAACACAGCTTCCAAGCTTGCAACGTAGCTTCCAATCACTGCCAAACACAGTTTCTAAGCTGCCAACGTAGTTTCCAAAAGCTGTCAACGCAGCTTCCAAATGTTACAAACGCAACTTCCAGACACTATAAATGCATCCTCCAGATGCTACAAACGCAGCTTCCAAATTGATGTAAACGCAGCTTCTAGACGCTGCGTTCAAGCTTCCAAATGTTGTGTTCCAATGTGAAATTCATGCCAGAATGCGGATTTTACATTTGACTCATTCAAACCCAAGCTCAACGGTTTCAAAACCATTTTCCACGATCTGAGGGGATCACAACTCTACTCAGGAGTGATTTAACGGGTGGTTACATCCCATTAGCCCTACAAATGAGCGATTTTAGGGGCGGTTACACCCCCTAATCGCCTATAAATATTTGAAAGATTAGTTTAGTTTAGATATTTGGATCTTTAAGCATTTTTGGATCTAGAGATCAACAAAGATCTTGAAGCTTTCTTCAGCAACAGAAAATCTATGGGGGATTTGCTACTTGGCTATTAACCAATTTACGGTTCAAACAACTCTTTGCATAGAGTTTGAACTTGTTCCGAGTTCTTAAAACTCGTTAAGAGTTCCTTCAATGGTTCAAGTAAAGGGAGACGTACGAATCGTCAACAGAAAGCAAACTCGACATGAGCATTCGAGGGAAGCATTCCATCACTACCGTAAAGAACCCAGAATTAAACAAGGGAAAATTTTGCATCAATTCTCTTCTCTTTTGTAATCGGGAATTCAAATTGTAATCGAGATTGAGAGAGTTCTAAACATTCTTTTTCTAAGCAGTTAGAGGGAATAAAATCAAATTCAATTCTTTCAATTTTCTAACAAACAAGAAATATTACAACTTCTACCCTCATTCATAAGAAAACAATTTGTCACAATCTCAGGCTACCCTCAGGTAGCTAGAAACATCATAAGGAAATTTTATCCACCTCAAACATTACAATATACCATGTCATGTATGTCATATATCCAATGTATACCCTGCTCATAGGTAAACTACATGGGATCATACTGCAATTGTATATATGTATGCATCTCTACTTGCAATAGTAATACTCTTGTAAGGTTCTTACTCAATCTCTCTGTGGCAATATGTTTTATCTCCCTATTCCGGCTATATGAAATAACGATACTCTTGTAAGGTTCACACAATAATATGTAGGTTCAATTTTCTTACTCAATCATTCTACAGTAATAGGTTTTATCTCCCTATTCTGAATATGCTTCCAGATGATCGTACAACGGTGAATAGGCACATCAGCCCAACCCGAAAAATACACCAATCACCATCGAGTATTTGGTACCACCGAGGTCTCATTACAAGAAAAACAACCAAATACTCCTAGTATGGTACAACCGAGGTCTCATTACGGGATAAACAACCACACTGAGTATCCATAACTGATGAACAATACTTTATCATATGTTAATTCACTTTCATCAACTCAACGTGTGTTAAGTATCTCGACAATGCATGTCAATACATCATAAACTAAGTGTACGTGCACATATCTCGATGTGCGTGTTAATATCTAGTGTTCACCAACACCTCAGGTGTCAAACAACTCATAAGGATTGTTTGTGAAAAAATTGGAAGAATAATTGCGAGAAATGTATTTGATTTTATTCTCTCTAACTGTTTTAGATAAAAAATAATTTATAATTCTCTCAAAGTAATCTCTCTCAAACAGGCTTAGAAAAAGAAATTATAAATATTCTCAATTGGATTCCCAATTTATAAAAGAGAAGAGGATCGATGGAGATCCTCCCCTTTGTTTAAAACTGGGTTCTTCACGGTAGCAATGAGATGTCTCCCTCAATGTTCATATCGAGTTTGCTTCTCATTGACAATCTGAACATCTCACTTCACTGTAACGGTTGATGGAACTTGCGTGGCAAGTATAAAAAGAACTCTTAACGAGTTTTATAACTCAGTCCGAGTTTTTTTAAACTCTGTAAAAGAGTTGATTTGAAACCAAAAATTCGGTTAGTAAGCTAAGATCTAAGCTCCAAGATCTCTGTTGCTGATGATGAAAACTCTCTAAGAATGAATGATGATCTCCTTTTAGATTTTTCGATCACCAAAAGATTACCCTAACTCAGCTGAGTTTTTCGCCATTTATATTGGTTTTAGGTGTGTAACAGCCCCCTAAAATCTCTCCTTAATAGAGTGTAACCGATCCCATTTTGTGGAAAACAGTTTTGAAACCATTCAAGGATTTAAGGGGTGTAATGCCCCCTAAAATCTCTCCATAATGGGGTGTAACTGACCCCATTAAGTGGAGATACAATTTTGAAACTGTTCAGGTTCTGTTTGAACCAATCAAACGCTGAAAGTGGTGTTCTGGGCCTGAACTCTGTGTTTTAGACTTGAAACGCAGAGTTGGGCATATGCTTGAGGCTAAAACACTATGTTCGCACAGCGTTATGAATCTAAAATGCAGAAATGAACTTTGCATTTTGGAATTTAAAGAGATAATTGACTTCTAATCTCTTTCATTAGGGCATTAGCAGATATCGTCATTTTGTAATCTCTACCTTAGCTACTTAAAATGTGGGAGTCATCAGATTGTAACTCCCACAGTTGTATGTAAAGACTGCTAAATCAGAGTTTCCATAGATTATCGTGAAGGTCGTCGAATTATAACTGTTGGCCTCTTTGTTTTGATGATGTTTAACAAACAATTTACATCTAATATTATTTGTCTAGTGTTTGTGTTTTTTATTCATTATAGACAAACAATATGTTGGAGGCTGGATGGAATCAAGCTTTCACGATCATATCCAATGGAGGTTGGCGGAATAGTAGAGTAAAGCAATGCAATTCTAGTTGAAGATCCAAGTTCAAGCTTCATCCGCAAAGTGTACCAAGTTGAGCTACATCGAAGATCACAACCTTGGGTATAATTAGTTTAGGGTTTATATTATGTGTGTTAGATACTTTAAGCTCAATATCATATACACACACATTTTATTGGTTTTTATGTATATATATATATATAGTTATGTATATATATACACACAAGTTTTGGTTTTATAGTTTACAAATATGAAATTACATATTTCATATTTATTACTGTGTTTTGGTTTAGCCACATAGATATGAAACAACAAACAAAGTTTTATATTTTTCATTTGTTTCATATTCTATTGTGTTTAATAATATATTACATAGAATATGCAATTTTGTGAAAATATTGTATTCTCAGTTTTTGGACTTAACTATAATCATATACATATTTTATTAAGTCTACAAAATCATTTTGTAATGTTTCAAAACATGGTTAAGCTAAAATGTCAAAACTCATGTGTTTACATTTTTATGTTTTGGGCTATTTTGTAACATGTATATTATCATGTTTACAATCATTTTCCAAAGTTTTACATTTTTCTAATTTTATTTGCTATTTTTAAAAGATGTTTGAAAATCAGATTTCTGTTTAAAACAGACAATGTGCATGTCTTGAGTCGACTCATGAACAGTGTTGAGTCGACTCATAAACTATTGTGTAGTTTACATTTTGTTTCTGACGAGTCGACTGATAACATCATGAGTCGACCCATCAGGTTGAGTCGACTCATGCCTGTCATAAGTCGACTCACAAACTGTGCTAGAAAGTGTGTTTTGTTTCTGCTGAGTCGACCCATGACTTGATGAGTCGACCCATGCATGATGAGTCGACTCATGAATTTTATGAGTCGACCCATAAGTTATTTTTAGCTTGTAACGGCTAGTTATGAGTCGACTCATGAACAGTGACGAGTCGACCCATAACACTGTAACGGCTATATTTGTACAGAATCAGATTTTTGATTCTTGGGCTTTTTGGTCTTTTCCTTTGGGGTTTTTGGCTGAGGTTTTGGGTGGCTATATATACCCCCTTACTCTCATTCTTTAAACATCTAAGAAGTTTTTAAACAAGGTTTAATAAGGGTTTAAGATTGTTTAGTTTGGTTTATGTTTGGGATTTTTGTTTACCAAGGAGGAAGCTTACGTTGCAAATTGAGGGATTCATTCTCAATCTTCTTCATCCTCTCCTTTGTGTTTATAGAGAAGTTTTTTTAACTCTTTTCTCTAGCAATTTTATTATTGATTTTCATATACTTATTATTGCTAGTTTGCTATTTGAGTTAGATTTTACTTCACTCATTGTTTACACACACCCACTTGAGCTTATCGTATTTTCATACATAGTATTTGGGTTGGTGAGAGTTATAACAATTGAGTGTGAGCTTTCATTGTGTTCTCATCCATATTAGAGAACAAACAATTACTGTAATTGTGCTTTATTGTGAAATCACTTTGTAATACACTTGTACACCAAGAGAAGTGTGTGGTGTGAGTCGGGGATCGTCCCAAGAGGAGTGGCGTCGGTTGACGAACCTAGTGAGAGGTTGTATCCAAGCACATGAGGAAGACATGTCTAGAGTCAAACACTTGAGAGGGTGTAGAGTGGGATTGCAAGTGTTGATTGTAAAGTTTTTGGTTAGCTAGAAAACCGAGTGTGTGGTGTAAACGTTATTCGGGTAAGAGTAAAAAACCCGGTTGTGATAGTAGATTTCTCCCCGGGAGTGGGGAGCGGAGACGTAGGATGGAAGGTCCGAACTTCATAATCATTTGCTTGGGTTTGAGTTTGCTTTGTCGTTTCATTTGTGCTTAGTGTTTATTCATTCTTGTCGCCATAATCTATTGCCCTATCACTATAGGCGTCAAAAATTGCCTATAGGCCTCGCACACGGCTCGAGACAGAGAGAAGACGATGAACATCACTATCCGAGTCACAGGAGCTCATTTGACGATGACAAACACATGAAGTGAGTCGGCGGACCATACAAAGCAATGAAATTTCGGAATAACGGGAATAAGAGCTGATCGGGAGCCCCGCATTGTTTACGAAAGACAGAGCACCCCTCATGTCCTATTTACTCCATATGTAATTCAATCATTGGATCTTGTAGATCTCCTCGTCGTCTTTCCAACGCATGTTGAACCACGTAATTCTGAGTTCGGACGACGAATTTACGGTGGAAACAAAGTCGATGAACTAAAACCGAAAAAAGCAAAACTGAGACACCCCATGGTGTCTTGGCTTGGCCAAGACACTTATAAGTGTCTTGGCCAAGCTAAGACACTTCAAAGTGTCTCGGCTTGGCTGAGACACTCTTGAGTGTCTCGGCCAAGCCGAGACACTCTCAAGTGTCTTGGCTTGGCCAAGACACTCAGAAGTGTCTGCAATACAAAAAAACGCTGATTTTGGTGTTTTCGGTGGTTTTTTCGATCGTTAACCATCTGGATTTATTCCAACTGATCTGATAGTGTGGTTAAGTGGTTTCAACTAAAGATAAGAGAGAATCAACCGTTCTTATCCGAACGCAGGGCTCTTGAAGCCTATAAATACAGCCCCAGGGTCTTTATTTTTTGAGATCTGGAATTCTCAAGCGTTGGCGAAGCCCTGCCGAATTGAGGATTGAAGAACCACGAATTTCAGAGAGGAGGAGGAGAGATCAGATCGAGTTCATCAGCATAAATAAGAGGAGCTCGTCGGATCTGTAGCCTGATTCATCCCTTTAGATTACCTCGTTGCGGTGATCTTAAGAAGAGCAATTATCTCGCCGTTGCCGAGATAAGCGCTTCTGCTTCTTGATTCCTTCATGAATCGACGAAGCTCCGGATCTGATCTGATCGTTTGGTGGTCCACGGATATCAACGTCCCCGTCACAGGCCAAGATCCCACGCAAGCAGAAGACCAATAAACGATCTCTGTGCTGTTTGACGAGAATTGTAATTTTTATTTTTATTGTGTAAAGGTCTTATAAAAAGACCGATCTTTTTGAACTTGTTGTAACGACTGAAGTTGTAATAAGTTATACAATGAAGAATATAATTTTCTCCCCAAACAAGCTGGCGACCATAGTGGTAGCTAACAGCCTCGCTGCCGAGGCTGTCGTGACCCAACCGGCAATCAAGATCCTGGTGTTCGAAGAGGTCGAATACAAATTCGACCAGAAAAAATTTGAGGAATATATTTCCTCCTCCTCCTCCAGATCTTCTTCTTGCAAACGCAGGAAAACCACTGCCGCGAAGAACATGCCTTCAGATCTGAAGACCAGGGCTGATGATCTAAACTCGAATACAGTGGAAGACCCCTCTCCGACCTCCAAAGAAACCAGATCCAAGGTTCGTGACAACTCCTCGAAAGTCAAGGAGTTGCCCATTGAAAGTGCACCAGTGTCGACAAAGAGGGCTCATCAAAGGCGCCGTCAACATCTCGCGCGCCAATTTGCCAAGGCTTTGAAGCCTGTTGACGGGATCTGCTATGATGCGGATCTGAAACTCAAAAGGCGCCAAGTGTTTCAGCAGCAAGCTTCAGGAACCTCCTCCTAACCACCTACTAACGAATGGGTTCGTGTCAAACGGAACTGTTCTACTCTTGAGAAGCGCATTCAGAAGCGTCGCGCACTTCTTGCGCATGCCCAGATCCTGGTGCGAAAGCCACAAGAAATGCAAAAGGAAGAGGCGGTTAAGAGATCGCCGAGATCCAAACAAACTTGGATGCCAAAGGCTAAATCATAGCCTAAGGCAAAAGCAGGCGACGTTGCTCCCCAACCTTCATCAACTTCAGATCATGCTCCTTCCGCTCCCACACCTCCAGTAGAACCCTACGGCGTTATGGACCTCCCCAGAGTTAGAATTTCATTGAAGGATCACCTCGGTTCTCTACCCGAAGATCGAGGCATGGCACCTGTTAAGGAATGCTTAGGACTATTGAAGGAACCCCGAGCAAACATCCAGACTGGGGGTCGTACGTGACCTCCTAACAAGTTGATTCCTGTAACCGCCCGCTTGGGGGTGCGTACAGAAGGCTGTAGGCGTATAAAATTGCCTATAGGTCCCACAATACAGCTCGACGATGCCGATTCAACAAATGAACCATCGGGCGACGTATCCAAGCACGACCGTTATCCCGCCAATGCCGAAGCCAAGCCATACGCAACGGAGCAGGTTAACGAGGCGACGAAGCCAATAAATCGCACCCAAGCAGTGGAATGCATCCACTCGCACGCGGAATCAAACCAACGTTTCGGGGAATCACCGAGTCATCTAAACAAGAGCGAACTCGGTGATATAACGATCGAATCAAGGTTGGTTTCGGACTCGAACTCAGAAGTGGGTTTACTGCCAAATCAGGAATCGGATCAAAACGAATCGAATCCGAACAAGTCAACCACACAACCGAATCGAAGTCCAAATCAACAACGAATCAGAACCGGAAACACCGGAAAACCCGAACGACGAAACCAAAACACCCGAGGGGGCTCGGCACTGGGCCGAGCCACCCAGGGGTGGCTAGGCACTGTTCTGTGCACGGGGCACAGTTTTGAGCGCCTATAAATAGTCCTTGTGCTCATTTGTTTCAGAGGTTGGATTTTGGAGGGTCGAAGCTCTGCCGGATTGGAATCTGAGATCTAAAAAAGATTGGAGCTTTAGAAGATTGAAGACTTGGACTTTGAGATCCGGTGCTCGGCGATCATCCACGCCAAATAAGGCAAGAGTTCGAGAGGGACCGGATCTGAGATCTACACGATTTTCCTCCGGATCTAAGCTTGGTTCTTAGATCCCGAGAAGAGTCTCGAATTCGCTTGGTCGATTTCGACACTTGGGCTACTATTTCCTTGGTGAATTAGTACCCCACCCGGCTATTATTTCCTTCGTGAGATAATACCCGTCATATCGTGTAGATCCGACCGGATCGAGATCACGCGGTGGTCCACGGCAAATAACCCCGGCGCAGGCAAAGAACCCACACAAAGCGGGTGACCGCAAAACAGGAGCTCGCGATTCGTTCGACAAACAAGGAAAGAAAGTTGTAATCTTTCTTTTTCGTATTTTGATTTTCATTGTAACCGGCTCTTATAAAAAGACCGGATCTTTGTAACGCATAAAGTTGTTAACTAAGATAGCAATGATATCAATGAAGAAAGACCCGATTTTTACCGCGAACAAAGGCCAGGAGCCCGTTAAGGTTTCATCCTTAGAAAAATATGATTCCAAACGAGTGACTCCTACAGACGCAAACAAGGCGTTGTTTACTCAGAAGAAAACGCGTCAAGCAGATGAACGTGTTATACCTGAGAATTCATGTAAACAGCCGATAGGTTACTTTGACCGTAACGTCGACGAGTTGTGCTATTGGGCTGGGGGTAGGAATAAATCTCGAAAGAGAAGTACCCGGGAAACGGACTCTTATTGTCCGTGTACCAAAATTATCAGGACAGTATTATCAGCGTGTAGCTGCCCCAAGACAGCTCCACAGAGGGTCACGGTATTCTAAAGGCTTTCCTATGAAGCGTCGGAAACCAACCCAAGGTGTTTCTGTAGAAAAAGATCAGCTGCGTAAGATGACGAACTCCCAGAGGTCACTATCAATATGGCTGATAAAGGGAAGTCAACGTGAAGTTTCAGTCCTCGTCATTTTTCGAACGTATCCCGACGTATAACTCGGTTGTGCATAGGAACTACTATGCGTTGGGACTATCAGAGGATGAATAGCGGATTATCCTCAGATGATGAAGCATCAGATGCGAACTCTGCTATCGCTTCTGACAATACGGTGTCCAGTATAGGACAATCTCGTGAGGCGTTCATGATCAACGCTGAACAAATGACCAAGATCATCGAGGATGCTTTGGCTAAGCAAAAAAGAGAACTTTAAGTTCAAATTGGAAATAACCATGATACTGATGAAGGAAGAGCATGACCGACAGATGCAGGCTCTATCCAATCAACTTGGTGAATCCAGCTGCCGCACCCAAAACGTCGCAGTCGACAGCGATCCAGAAGTAGACAAAATCATCATGGCCGATGCACCCCCCAAAAATACTAGGGGTGGTTCGAACGTGTCCCCTAAAGATAACAACTCTGGGGGTGGTCCCACCGAAAATAACAATGCTAGGGGTGACCACACTGTTCCTCTCGGAAATTATCCAAAACATGATACAGATGAGGACGAGAAGATGAAAGACCTCGAGAGCAAAATTAACGCTCTAATGTCTGCTCGAGAGATAAAGAAGACCGGCATTCCGTGTCCTTACCGGAGAGAGTGGGAGTCGATCCAGTATCCGGCCAAGTTCAACCTGATCAACTTCACACCATTCGACGAGGAGAGCTCGCCCACTCAGCATCTAATCTACTTCAAGTCCCATTTGGGCATAATTTTCAGGAATGAGCCCTTGATGGTTCGGTCATTCATTGGAACCCTTCGCGGGCCTGTCTTCGATTGGTACCGCCGTCTCAAGCCAAAGAGAATCAATAGCTGGGACGACCTGGAAAACCTGTTCCTCGCCCACTTCTTTGATGATGACGCCGAGGTGTCAGTCAGGACACTCTTCGATGAGAAGTAAAAAGACGGAGAAACGGTCGCCGACTTTGTCAAACGCTTCAGAAGCAAGGCGATAAATTGCCGAGATCTGATCACGGAGGAATTCATCCTACAAACTTGCCACAACAACCTCTCTTTGGATGTGTTGGGAGTTATGGGATTAAACCCGTCCAAGACTTGGAAAGACTTGAAGGTGCACGGCGAACAAGCCGAATGCTTCCTCAGAAGGAAGAAGACCGAAAGAGGCCAGCAGTTAATGTGTGTGGTTGCTGATGATAATAACCAGACGTCACAACAACAACCTCAAAAGCAGCAAAGAACTCCAGATCCGAGACTCCAAAAAGAGTACTCTTTCAAGGATGAGGAAGTTTCGGATATTTTTGAGTACCTCCTGAATAACGGTGAGATTGAGCTGCCACCTATTAAAGATCAGGAGGGAGCTAAGAGGATTACGGACCCAAACTACTGTACGTACCACAGGAGGGTTCTCCATCCTATTGAGGTTTGTTTCGGTCTAAAGAACAAGATTCAAGCTCTAATCGACTCTGGCGCCATAAAGCTAGAATAAGCCGAATGACGGTGCACAACTCCGACAAGTATAAGAGTATAAACTGCTCCTTCCGATACTCCGAAGAGTATATGAGTATAAACTGCTCCTTCTGACACTCTGACAAGTATAAGAGTATAAACTGCTCCTTCCGACACTCCGAAGAGTATATGAGTATAAACTGCTCCTCGATACTCCAACAGGTATATGAGTCTAAACTATTTCCTTTCTTTCACGGGAAGTTCCTGGAGAGTACCATGCATGGTAACCCAATCATGCAGCTGAATACAATGATAAACCCAGTTTCATAAGAAAAGCTAGGGGTGGATGATTCATGTAACGGGAAGTTCCCGGAAGAATGCTACATGTAATTTTCTTAGGGATAACCCGATCATTACAAACAAAGTGATAAACACTAAACCCCCACTGGTGTTTGACGATTCATAATCTTTTACCACAAAGTCCCACACTGATCAAGCCAATTGACGGTAAGTCCACCAAAATTCCTTTCAGTTGAATCCACTCAAACTTCCAATGTGTCTGTACACTTAACATTCCCATTGTTAAATTCCAGATATAATACTTGGAATTTTAATATCCTGATCATTGACGATTGTCGAACCCCTCCGTGTTAAGTATTTGCCACTTAACACCAGGAACCCCCTCTGAGTGACTTGTACAAGTCAATACTCCCACTGTGATTTGTAATCTCACTCCCACTGTCTACTAGGTCAAACCTTTAAACAGTTAGGACCACAACCAAAATCCCCTCTCGATTCCTTCCATGAACGAGAGGTCCACAAATTGAATGATCAAACCTTTAAACAGTTAGGGTCGTCTCAAATTTCCATCTTGGTCAAACCTTTAAACAGTTAGAACCACAACCAAAATCCCCTCTCGATTCCTTCCATGAATGAGAGGTCCACAAATTGAATGATCAAACCTTTAAACAGTTAGGGTCGTCTCAAATTCCCATCTTGGTCAAACCTTTAAACAGTTAGGACCACAACCAAAATCCCCTCTCGATTCCTTCAATGAACTAGAGGTCCATTTTCAAATTGAGTGATCAAACCTATAAAAGTTAGGGTCGCCTCAGTTCCCCTCTCTCGGTCAAAACCGTAAAACGATTATGGCCAAACCCGGGATTCCTTTTCGATAAACAAAAAGCTCTCATCCTCTTTCCCCTTCGGTCAAACCTATAAAAGTTAGGACTGGAGTCGGAATTTCATTTTCGAATCAGGTAACCAATCCTATAAAAGTTAGGGTTATCTGAATCTTTCCGATTCTCAGAGTGGAGATCCCACTCCTAGTTTCACTTTTCTGTATTCTTAGGGTGGAGATCCCACTTCGAGTTTCCTTGGCAACTGGAGATAGAATATAAAATTCTTCCTCTTTGGTTTCTGGAGATAGAATATAAAATTCTTCCTCTCCTATTTTTCGACACCATCCTTCAACTCCATAATCTGTGCCTTACACGTGCGGGGAATTTTATCCCGAAACCTAAGTAGGGATAAGTCAACGCCTAACACGCGCTGCCGGTTAGTCCTTGACCGTAAAAAAGGACAAAAGTCCACATATTCGATATTGTGGCAGGTTGTTATTAATAACACCATAATTCGTGCTTCACACGCACGGGGAATTTTATCCTGAAGCCAAAGCAGGGATAAGTCAACGCCTAACACGCGTTGCCGGTTTAGTCTTTTACCGATTGAAGAAGACACCAGAATTCGAGTCTGAGGACTTTTATCCTGAATCCTAAGTAAGGATGAGTCAGTGCCTAACACGCGTTGTCGGGTAGTCTATTCCCGTGACAAAGACAAAGTCTACGTATTCAATATCGTAGCACTAAGAGAGTTAACTCTCTTAGCACAACGTCACATGCGGAACGGATTTAAACAATCTGCTTGCTAGCCCGACTCAAACGGTAGTCGGTAAAGGCATATCAAATCCGTTGATGGTTGATGATTTGCTAAAAATCCTAAGTCTACGTCTAGCACATATTGCCGGGTAGTCTATTCCCGTGAGAAAGACGAAGTCTATGTATTTAATATCGTATCACTAAAGGAGTTAACTTTTTTAGCACAACGTTATGTGCAGAACGGATCTAATAATCTGCATGCTAGCCCGACTCAAACGGTAGTCGGTAAAGGCTAATCAAACCCGTTGATGGCTGAGAATTTGCCAAAAATTCTATAAATGCGAGTCATTGACGCATCAGCTTCATTAGTTGGTCTCGTGACTTGAGCATCCAACAACTTCAGGATAAGATCCATACATGCAGATGAATCAGCTTTCATAGTTAGTCCTATAGCTCCGACATTTGAGACCGCCATGCTCTAATATCATAAGAGCTTAAACTGTGTATACTCTAGCAAACGTACGAGTATAAACTGTGTCGACGTCGGGCGATTCGAAACCCTAGGTCAACGCCAGTCAACACGTTACAATAAAAAGTCAACGTCGGGCAATTCGAAACCCTAGGTTAACATCGGTCAATGCGTAACCCTAGCTCAACGCCAATCAACGGGTTGCTATGAAAAAAGTCAACGTTGGGCAATCTGAAACCCTAGGTCAACGCCGATCAACGCGTAACCCTAGGTTAACGCTAGTCAACGCGTTGCGATGAAAGTCAATACGAGTCAACATATCGTGATGGAGATAGTTCAAAGTTAACTCGACGATACGAGCCAAAATCAACTCACCAGTTTTGATTCAAGATTTTGATGACGGTCAGACGATAAATACAGTGCCGGAACAGTTTTGGTTATTCATCAAAATACCGAACAAACTAAAAATCGAAGGAGTTAAGAATCGAAGCTATCTACAGGTCCTTTTACACCGACTGAAGGTTGGGCCGATCATATCCAAAGTATTTTAGACTCATCTATAAAAGAAACAAGACTGAAACACTTTCGAGGGGGTATCTGTAGGTGTCAAAAATTGCCTATAGGTCCCCACACACGGCTCGAGACAGAGAGAAGATGATGAACATCACTATCTGAGTCACAGGAGCTCATTTGATAATGATAAACACATGAAGTGAGTCGACAGACCATACGAAGCAACGAAATTTCAGAATAACGGGAATAAGAGCTGATCAGGAGCCCCGCGTTATTTATGAAAGACGGAGCACCTCTCGTGTCCCATTTATTCCACATGTAATTCAATCATGAGAGCCTGTAGATCTCCTCATCGGATTTCCAACGCATGTTGAACCACATAATTCCGAGTCCGGACGACGAATTTATGGTGGAAACAAAGTCGACGAACCAAAACCGAAAAAAGTCAAACTAAGACACCCCATGTCACGCCCCGCTTCCCAAAATACCTGGGAATCGGAACGTGAACAAGCCCGCGACATATTAGATCAAGGAGAATAAATAAAAATAAATATTTCTCCCAACCTAATACGCTAAGCGTCAAGAAATAAATAAAAAGGCATAGGTCCCCGATCACCATAGCGAGAATATAATAGACAAACTCAGAATAAAAGAATACATATCAAATCACAAATGAATATCATCCAAGACATAATGATACGGGTCAAACATACCCTTATACAAAACTATCTGAATAAAATACTGGAGAATATAAAATACAATGATCAGGCAGAAAAGAAATGCAATAAAAGTAAACTAAGATCATCGATCAACTAGAGGGAATAACTAAACTTCGGCTTCTTCAGCTCGGTCTGCTAAGCACTCTGCTGAGAATCCCCTGGCCCCTAGCGATCTCCTAGCTGAACCTATCTGTCATCTAAATCTGACGCACACCAGAGAAAACAGGTGTACGTCAGCGTGTATAGCACACGGCAAGATCCCATAGAGAGAAATAGGAACGATCGAACAACCAAAGCAAAAACAGTGATAATAATAATAATAACATGCAAATGAATTATTAATAATCTAAAAGCAATCTATCACTAGAATAAAATCATCAGAAGAATCTAAGAAAACCATCCAAGTGTCAAGATCACGCAGCTAGCCAACAGGGTAATCATCCGAGTATCCAAATCACACAACTAGATGGAATTAATACTTAAATACCTATAACTTGAGACGTAGTACGTCGAGCGAAATAATCCAATCAAGGAAACCCTCATGTATATACCTTATGTCTCAAATTATAGATAATTAATTATTAATTCTGATCTATGTATGAACAGAAATACAACTAGTCTACATCTCACAAAACCAGCAAAGTCCACCATAAGACACGCAAGCATATTATTCTTGTTTTACATGTTATTTGAATTAGGGAAGAATATTTTCATATATATAATTGGGTCCACGTAAAGTCATCCGGGGGCCGCCTTCAAGTCAAGTATTGGCCCTCTGGCCCAGGTATATAACACTCACGATATCACGATAACAAGAAAGCGTTGTGCCCGTTTATATACATGCTATATTCTCCGTCCAATTCCCCTTTATAACCCCATGTTGTCAAATTAATTAAGCAACTGTACATGAAATATCGTGCACTAGCCACGGAGTTATCGTGGAATGACTTCTGTAAAAACTATGAAAATAATCGTGACCCATAACACGTCCGATCAAGAGTGCATCGTCTAGTCAATGCTATAATAATAATAGTCAAGGAAACCTCATACCGGGATATCGATATCGAGGGAACTCGGGACTCCTCACATCGGGATATCGATGTCGAGTGAATATAGCCATGCTTTGAAGCACGCTTACAAATCATACTTTTAACAGAAGTCGTCTTCATGTACAGTCTTTCCTATTGGATAACAACTAAGTGATAACAACAAGCTTCCACCCATCTATTCATGTCAAGCAATCCCACGCAGGTAATAATATATCACAGACTAATTTAATTAATTAACTCATAACAGATCTAGAAAATTGAATTGCGAGTCAATAAGTAATGGAATCTTGTTGCAAATAAACATACGATAAATCTGAAAATTATAATAATTAAACAACCGGGGATAGGGATCTTGCCTACGAGGCTAAGGGCCTGATGACGAGCGGCGGGGCCGATGCAGCGGCGGTACGACGGATCGGTGAAGAGCAGCGGATCCGATGATGGCGCGGGTCGTCGAAGGTCTATTTGATGACGGATCTGAGCCGAGGGCGGCTGGACAGCGGGCAAGGGTTGGATCTGGCGGCTGTAGAGGAGGCGGAGGTGGTTGTCGTCGATGGGGTGCTGGCAGCGACTGCAAGGAGGAGCGGGGGTGGTCGGAGTTGGGCGAACTCAGAGGAGGGCGATGAGAGCTTGGGGTCGTGGCGGTCGGAGCTGTGCAGCGAGCTGAGGAGGTGGATCTGGCTACGGCGAAACGACGACGATCGGCGTCGAAGGAGGGGGTTCGTGGCTGCAGAAGGGCTGACGGCGACGGCTCAGACGGTGGAGGCTGCGGGTGACGACGAGGGAGAGGGATGAGGGTGAGGCGCGGATCTGGCGACGAGCAGGGAGGTCGACGGCACAGCTTGGGTTCAGGGGTTGAGCGGGCTGAGCGGGGGTGGTCGCGCGGTAGGGAAGCAACGAGGGAGGCAGCTCGGCGGGTCGTCGGAGTTGTTAGGTTCGGAGGAGAGAGAAGGAGAGGGGGTCAGGGTCTGGCGGCGGGTTGGGGAAGAAAAGAGAAGAGAGAAAAAAACAAAAATAAATAAATATATATAGAGAGAGGGGGGGTTTAGGTTAGTGTTTAGTGAATTAACCGAAAATAATTAAAATAAAATAATTACGGGTACTTAAAATTAAACTAATTACAGAAAAATTATCTACAAATAGAAACGTACATGTTGTGTTAATTCAATAGTTGATACGAAATAGTCGAAATATACACATATTGTACAATTAAACGAGAATAATTAATAATAAAAATATTTTTACTTAAATTTAAAATCAAATAATTATGGGACAATTACGTACACAGTAAAATGTACTAGTTATACTAATACGACCAATAATACGTAACAGTAGAAATAATACAAGAAATTATACAAATAATACGTAATTAATAATACAACGTATTATACGAAAATATACGTAATAATAAAAATAATACAACGTATTATTCAAAGTAACATGTAACAGCATCGATAACACAATAGATAAATTCCATAAATTTTCACCGCATAAAATTAATTTATAAATATTAATATCATTTAAATAAATATAAAACTTAGACTTTAAATCATAGAAAATTGTAGAAATTCAAGAAAAATACAAATACTCTTTCTTATTTTAAAATACTAAAAAAATTATTTTAACTAGTATCAAAATTCATGGTCCTTACATTCTACCCCCTTAAAACAAATTCCGTCCTCGGAATTAATACAAAAGTAATGTACAAAAACCCAAGGACGGAGATATGGAACTATATCCATATGCAGAGGAGAATGTAAAACAATAACAACGCAAGGTAAGATATAAGATGTGACATTTTACATATAGAACAAGAATTTAACATGTTCATGCAACGAATAGCAGATAACGAAAACACATTCGTAAGCGTAAAATAACAGGACACATGAAAATGGAATACTAAGGAACATGAATAACCAGGTATAATACAACAACAATTGAAATAGTTAATGAACAAGCAATGGAATTTACTTATTAAAGTAAAATATACGCAATCCAACAAAAGAGGAAAAAAAACAACTAATAAACAAAACGCCGACAATATGCAAAAGCCGTAATTAAATAACAACATAATCCCGACTAACACAGTTAAACTAATAATTTAAATTAAAAATAACATAAAACACATACAATAAAACATATAACTTGATAAATAACCAAACAATAACGATAACATAATACACATACACGAAAAGTACAATGTGACCAAAATTATGTAATAACACACAAAACACGCCAACTACAAAAATATTATGACTAAATACGTAACTAAAACGCAATATGTAAATCACGAAAATCCAAACTAAACAACGTACACATGGTAACAACCGTATACACAACTATAAAGTCATAACACCACACCCTTACACCGCAAAATAGCAACACTTAATCAAGAAAATATTAGAATACAACGATATTGACATAATATGATCTACGATAATACAAAAATGAAAGAAACAAAATGGAAGAGTAGCACAATATAAAACAATACGTGTTAAAATAATAAAAATACAATTCTGACGAGAAAACATAACAAAGCTCAATGCATTCACATAAGTAACGAACAAATTGATAGCATAGAACTCCAATAAATTAACTCATACAAGATCGTAGAATACACTGAACATAAATGCTTACTAATAATACTGAAACTCACAAACATACCACTAGATAAAGAAGTATAATATATAAAAACAAAAACTATAAAAGGTAAAATAGGTATATAAGCAAATGAAAACATAAGAAGAGCATAATTCTGTATAATAAAAACACTGATACATCGTAGATAAACATAGTTACACAGTTGATACTAAAAATAATGAATTACTACAAATCAATAACATCGTAAATATAATAATCTAAGTGAATACACTATAATGAAAAGAGAATAGTAATTATAAAAGAATAAAAAGTAAAACAAAACATAAATAACGAAAATAATGAATAGAGAATGAACAACAAATAATGACATAATAAAAGATATAACTATCTAAAAACACCATAAATAAATACAAAAATAACACGCGTATACATTATATATTGTTACAATGACAAAATAATACATATCGAAAACGAAGCAAACAACAACAAATATGCAATTACACTATGAAGAAACCATGAATAAATACTATACATACTTACAAACGCTATTTAAAATAATCTTTTATATTAGTTATAAAAGAACAATATTCAATGATACAAGATAATATTACAAAACCTATATAAATAGTAACTCAAACCCCAAACCTAACGATATGAATAAACGCTTGAATATTAAAGTATAAATACATTGCTCTTAGAAATAACGAAACCAATTGTGAACATACTAAAATAATCTAAAAAGACAAAACTTATTGATAGAACTATATACTGAAAATGTAAATGATAAGAATATAGTGCATATGTAGAATATTAATATCATGAACTTATTAAAGTATATCACAAAATACGAATAATATACAATAATCTAAACATAAGTAAATAATAGATGATATGACAGAAAATGCACACATACATAATGTAGATATGTAAAAGTATAATTAAACACAATAAAATAATCTAAATATCAGATGTGATATGCGATGTGTATGTAAAATCTAATGACATGATTTGAACAATTAAAAATGTATAAGTAATGATATATTTTTTTAAATGAAAAATATACAATATAATACTATGTGTGATAAATAACATAACATAATAAATAATGCAGAAATCAATACAATCAACGATATATAAGTCAACCAAAGAAACATAGTCATATAAATAACGACACATATAATAAAGACCGATACAATAAAAGATGAATTTATAGGGAGAGAGCGTGTAGTCAAGAAGCGACGAAACAAGAACAGTGGGAAGCCCCGGAGTCAAAGAGTGATAAGATAGGAATGAAACGAAATCTATCAAGAAAATGGAATAAGAGCTCAAGAATAGTCTCACGGATAAAATATGATATACATCTAAATTGTCCATTATATTCTTACTAGTGAGGACTCGGGACCGTGACCTGCATGGGCCACCAAAAAAACCCTATCACGCCCCGCTTCCCAAAATACCCGGGAATCGGAACGTGAACAAGCCCGCGACGTATTAGATCAAGAAGAATAAATAAAAACAAACATTTCTTCTTAACCTAATACGCTAAGCGTCAAGAAATAAATGCATATCAAATCACCATAGCAAGAATATAATAGACAAACTCAGAATAAAAGAATACATATCAAATCACAAATGAATATCATCCAAGACATAATGATACGAGTCAAACATGCCCTTATACAAAACTATCTGAATGAAATACTGGAGAATATAAAATACAATGATCAGGCAGTAAAGAAATGCTACAAAAGTAAACTAAGATCATCGATCAACTAGAGGGAATAACTAAACTTCGGCTTCTTCAGCTCGGTCTGCTAAGCACTCTGCTGAGAATCCCCTGGCCACTAGCAATCTCCTAGCTGAACCTGTCTGTCATCTAAATCTGACGTACACCAAAGAAAACAGGTGTACGTCAGCGTGTATGGCACACGGCAAGATCCCACAGAGAGAAATAGGAAAGATCGAACGACCAAAGCAAAAACAGTGATAATAATAATAATAACATGCAAATGAATTACTAATAATCTAAAAGCAATCTATCACTAGAATAAAATCATCAGAAGAATCTAAGAAAACCATCCAAGTGTCAAGATCACGCAGCTAGCCAACAGGGTAATCATCCGAGTATCCAAATCACACAACTAGATGGAATTAATACTTAAATACCTATAACTTGAGATGTAGTACGTCGAGCGAAATAATCCAAACAAGGAAACCCTCATGTATATACCTTATGTCTCAAATTATAGATAATTAATTATTAATTCCGATCTATGTATGAACAGAAATACAACTAGTCTACATCTCACAAAACCAACAAAGTCCACCATAAGACACGCAAACATATTATTCTTGTTTTACATGTTATTTGAATTAGGGAAGAATATTTTCATATATATAATCGGGCCCCGTAAAGTCGTCCGGGGGCCGCCTTCAAGTCAAGTATTGGCCCTCTGGCCCAGGTATATAACACTCACGATATCAAGATAACAAGAAAGCGATGTGCCCGTTTATATACATGCTATATTCTCCGTCCAATTCCCCTTTATAACCCCATGTTGTCAAATTAATTAAGCAACTGTACATGAAATATCGTGCACTAGCCACAGAGTTATCGTGGAATGACTTCTGTAAAAACTATGAAAATAACCGTGACCCATAACACGTCCGATCAAGAGTGCATCGTCTAGTCAATGATATAATAATAATAGTCAAGGAAACCTCATACCGGGATATCGATATCGAGGGAACTCGGGACTCCTCACATCGGGATATCGATGTCGAGTGAGTATAGCCATGCTTTGAAGCACGCTTACAAATCATACTTTTAATAGAAGTCGTCTTCATGTACAGTCTTTCCTATTGGATAACAACTAAGTGATAACAACAAGCTTCCACACATCTATTCATGTCAAGCAATCCCACGCAGGTAATAATATATCATAGACTAATTTAATTAATTAACTCATAACAGATCTAGAAAATTGAATTGTGAGTCAATAAGTAATGGAATCTTGTTGCTAATAAACATACGATAAATCTGAAATTTATAATAATTAAACAACCGGGGATAGGGATCTTGCCTGCGAGGCTAAGGGCCTGATGACGAGCAGCGGGGCCGATGCAGCCGCGGTACGACGGATCTGAACGGTGAAGGGCAGCGGATCCGATAATGGCACGGGTCGTCTAAGGTCTATTTGATGACGGATCTGAGCCGAGGGCGGCTGGACAGCGGGCGAGGGTTTGATCTGGCAGCTGTAGAGGAGGCGGAGGTGGTTGTCGTCGATGGGGTGCTGGCAGCGTCTGCAAGGAGGAGCGGGGGTGGCCGGAGTTGGGCGAGCTCAGAGGAGGGCGACGAGAGCTTGGGGTCGTGGCGATCGGAGCTGTGCAGCGAGCTGAGGAGGTGGATCTGGCTGTGGTGAAATGACGACTGTCGGCGTCGAAGGACGGGGTTCGTGGCTGCAGAAGGGCTGACGGCGACGGCTCAGACGGTAGGGGCTACGGGTGACGACGAGGGAGAGGGACAAGGGTGAGGCGCGGATCTGGCAACGAGCAGGGAGGTCGACGGCACGGATTTGGTTCAGGGGTTGAGCGGGCTGAGCGGGGGTGGTCGCGCGGTAGGGAAGCGACGAGGGAGGCAGCTCGGCGGATCATCGGAGTTGTTGGGTTTGGTCGGAGGAGAGAGAAGGAGAAGGGGTCAGGGTCTGGCGGCGGGTTGGGGAAGAAAAGAGAAGAGAGAAAAAAACAAAAATAAATAAATATATATAGAGAGAGAGAGGGGGGGGTTTAGGTTAGGGTTTAGTGAATTAACCGAAAATAATTAAAATAAAATAATTACGGGTACTTAAAATTAAACTAATTACAGAAAAATTATCTACAAATAGAAACGTACATGTTGTGTTAATTCAACAGTTGATACGAAATAGTCGAAATATACCCATATTGTACAATTAAACGAGAATAATTAATAATAAAAATATTTTTACTTAAATTTAAAATTAAATAATTATGGGACAATTACGTACACAGTAAAACCTACTAGTTATACTAATACGACCGATAATACGCAACAGTAAAAATAATACAATAAATTATACAAATAATACGTAATTAATAATACAACGTTTTATACGAAGATATACGTAATAATAAAAATAATACAACGTATTATTCAAAGTAACATGTAACAGCATCGATAACGCAACAGATAAATTCCATAAATTTTCACCCCATAAAATTAATTTATAAATATTAATATCATTTAAATAAATATAAAACTTAGACTTTAAATCATAGAAAATTGTAGAAATTCAAGAAAAATACAAATACTCTTTTAAAAATCATAATTAATTATTTTAAATACTAAAAAAATTATTTTAACTAGTATCAAAATTCATGGTCCTTACACCCCGTGGTGTCTTGGTTTGGCTAAGACATTTATAAGTGTCTTGGTCAAGCCAAGACACTTCAAAGTGTCTTGGCTTGGCCGAGACACTTACAAGTGTCTTGGCCAAGCCGAGACACTTCAAAGTGTCTCGGCTTGGCCTAGACACTCTTGAGTGTCTTAGCCAAGCCGAGACACTCTCAAGTGTCTTGGCTTGGCCAAGACACTCAGAAGTGTCTGCAATACAAAAAAATGTTGATTTTGGTGTTTTTGGCGGTTTTTCGATCGTTAACCGTCTGGATTTGTTCCAACTGATCTGATAGTGTGGTTAAGTGGTTTCAACTGAAGATAAGAGAGAATCAACCATTCTTATCTGAACATAGGGCTCCTGAAGCCTATAAATATAGCCCACGGCCTTCATTTTTTAAGATCTGGAATTCTCGAGCGTTAGCAAAGCCCTGCCGAATTGAGGATTGAAGAGCCACGAATTTCAGAGAGGAGGAGGAGAGATCGGATCGAGTTCGTCAACATAAAAAAGAGGAGCTCGTCGGATCTACAGCTCGATTCATCCCTTAAGATTACCCTGTTGCGGTGATCTTAAGAAGAGCAATTATCTCGTCGTTGCCGAGATAAGCGCTTCTACTTCTTGATTCATTCGCGAATCGACGAAGCTCTAGATCTGATCTAATCGTTTGGTGACCCACGGATATCAATGACCCCGTCACAGGCCAAGATCTCACGCAAGCAGAAGACCGATAAATGATCTCTGTGCTGTTTGACGAGAATTGTAATTTTTATTTTTATTGTGTAAAGGTCTTATAAAAAGACCGATCTTTTTAAACTTGTTGTAACGACTGAAGTTGTAATGAGTTATACAATGAAGAATACAATTTTCTCCCTAAATAATCACATTTGTAGATTGTTTATTTCACTCTTGTGTTAGTATATATATCCTTGCATATATTTCACTATATATCTCATTGCTAGGATATTGCTCTTCTTGCTTATTCTTGCTTGTAATATATTATATATCTCTTTTGCAAGAACAATTTGTTAATTAGTTTTAATTGGCATAAAATCAGATTAGATTAGCATAAGACCCTAATCACCCCCCCCCCCCCTCTAGGGTCTAACAATAACTTTCTCGATCTACGTGAAAATTTTCTAATTGTAACCTTCATTTGTTGATTTGATTATGGAATTGTTATTATGGAATTCATTAAATTGTAACTGCCATTATTGGTGCTTGATGGGGATCAGCTATCTCTAGTGATTTTTAGATAGCCTACAAGGATCGTTATGCAACATAACAAGATAGAGAAAATCCCCAGAAATTAGAAATCAGGGAAGAAAATATACACTGGCCAATTATTAGTCTGGCGGTCGACTGTAATATAGCGGTGGTCGACCGCATCATGTTTCAGAGGAAGCCCATGCCTCTGCCTGGCACGCGGTCGATCGCCTCTTAGGCACAGTCGACCGGCACACGAACAGAAGCATGTTCTGTTCTGTGTAGGTTTTTGTGACTATGTTATGTTCGTGCGTGTTTTCGTGATTTAAACTGATTTAATTTTGTCCTGAAACTTATGTAGAACATTGTAAATAGTAGATTTACATCTCTAAGAAATATCAAACATGTAAAACATAATTATTTGCATAATAAATTATAATTAAACTCTTAAACTTGTACGAGACATCAAAATGAAGAACGAATCATCAAAACTCAATTAAACAACGTTATTAATTACTTTCAGATCTTCAAACACTTCTGTAATTTCTTTCTTAATCTTTTAAACATGTAAAGACCTAGTTTTTATACATATAATATAAAAGATTTAATTTTTATACATAAATTAGTCAATTTGGCTCTATAAAAATCATTGGAAACTTATTTAAAATTCTTTAAAACAGGGGAGAGGGATTAGAAGAGATGAAACTCGCCTGAGACTTGATTTAAAATGTGGACAATGAAGTTCCAAAGCAGATCTCCAAATCGCAGACTCAAAATAACCCAAAATCCCACTCCAAAAGCCTTTAATCTTTCTCAAAAAAATAAAAATAGGGTTTGCAGGGGAGTTTGGTGGCTGCTAGGTTTTTAGAATACTGAAAACTCATGAATATATGATATATATAGCAGAGAAAACGAATATAGGCCGTAAATACCCGAAACCAAGTCAAAACAGGATAAACAATATTCAAATTTCGCGGTCGACCGTGGTAGTCGACAGGACGGCGGTCAACTGTGACGGTCGATCGGGCAGGAAATTTTCAGTTTTCCCAAATTTTCAGTCTTTTGGCCATTGTTCATACTTCGACTCGTTTCTTTCTCATTCACTGACTTGTTTATACTCAAAATACTTGTTAGTGTACTCATACACTATTTAATGATATTTATCTCAATAAATATCTACTTATTATAATTAATCACATACTATTTCAATTTATTAATTATTAACTCAAATTTTCTGGGGTTTTATAGCTCATCAGTCGATTGAACAGTGCATCAGTCGACTGACGGCGTTGTAACTGCTAGTTACAGATTGAGCTGATTTTACAGGATTTTTTTGTGATTTGCTCGGGATTTGGACTGTTGTTTGGGGTTCCTATATATATCCTATAGCCTTCAACACCTCAGCATTCAAGCAAGCAAAGAAAAATCTCTAAGTTTTGTTTTTATGTGATTTTGAGCTCAAACTTTCATTTCATTCTTAAGTGTTTCAAGTTTCGGTTTTCAACTCTACATCCCACAAACCCCTGAACTTCAAATTGATTATCTCTTGATACCTGCCATATGTTTATTGTAAGAGAGTTTCTTTCATTCATCTTGTATTGTGTGGAGAGCTTGATCTTGAGGAGATCATTGTGTTGATTGTGAGATCTCAGGGAGATCGTTGTGAAGAAGTTTTGGCTTCCAAACCGGGTTTGTATAGTGGATTACAATCGGAAGAGGTGGTCGGGGACGTAGGTCGTGAGGTCCGAATCTCGTGAACACATCGGCATGTCAATTTGGTTAACTATTCTCTAACTCTCTCTCTCTCTCTCTCTCTCTCTCTCTCTCTCTCTCTCTCTCTC
>BQKN01000904.1:57311-91165 GCA_022839385.1 Asparagus kiusianus | reverse complement strand
TATTTATTGCCATATTACAAATTTGTGTCTTGTATTGCATTGAATTTTATTAATTGTATATTTATTGTTTGATTACCCTATTCGCCCCTCCCCTGCGTAATTTCACTCTTTGCCAAATCAAATTAGTTTCTTCCTAAGCAATGTAGACGTGTGATGAAGTATACAATGTGTTTTTGATCAATTATTCATATTGATGAAAGGTCCACTCTTACTTTTCCAATTTATAAAAAAGGTATAGCTCTTTATATTAAAGTGTAGCACCTTATCATGAAAGTATAGCTCTTTATGCAAAAATATAGCTCTTTATGACCATAGTATAGCTCTTTACTGATAAAGTATAGTTCTTTATGGCCGTTGAAAAATTCTGAAACTTGGTGGAATAAATCAAATCCGTTTTTTTTCTGAGCAATGTAAATGTGTGATGATGTATACAATGTGTTGTTTGATCAATTATTCATATCGACAAGAGGTCCAATCTTAATTTTATAGTTTTTAGAAAAGTATAGCTCTTTATACTAAAGTGTAGCACATTATCATGAAAGTATAGCTTTTTGTGCTAGATTATAGCTCTTTATGACCATAGTATAGCTCTTTACTGATAAAATATAGCTCTTTATGGCCTCTAAAAATTCTGAAACTTAGTAGAATAAATCAAATTAGCTTTTTCTAAGCAATGTAAATGTGTGATGATGTATAAAATGTGTTGTTTGATCAATTATTCATTATTGTTTGATCAATTATTCATGTCAATGAGAGATCTGTTAGACCCTAGAGTGGGGGGGTGATTAGGGTCTTATGCTAATCTAATCTAATTTTATGCTAATTAAAGCTACTTGACAACTTATCCTAGCAAGTATGAAATACAACAAGATATGTGAGCTAGGATAAGCAATATGAACAATGAGATATATCCTATATGATAAAAATATATGTAAGGATATATAAACTAATACAAGGGTGAAATAAACATAAACAAGATAAGAGTGATAGTGTAAATAAACAATGCAAACACACAATATGATCACGGAGTTCGGACCTTCCGTCCTACGTGTAATATCCCAACCCTTGAGAGGGTGATGTGATTAGTATTGATAGATTTGATTGGAATACTCATACCACCAAGATGCATTTTCTTTTCGGGAACCCAACTCCTAGAAACTCCAAAGTTAAGTGTGCTTGGTCTGGAGAAATTCTAGGATGAGTGACCTCCTGGGAAGTTTCCAGGGAGCGCGTGAGTGAGGACAAAACGTGTTGAAAAGACATGTGGTGGTTTGTGAGGCCAGTCCATCAGATCTAATAGCGTACCGATTCCGGGATTCCGGGGTGGGGCGTTACAAATGGTATCATAGCAAAGCCAACCGGAATTATGAGAGCTAAGTGCTATGCGGCGCAAAGTGCTACGTCGAGAGGGCGGGAGCCACCTCTTGAGGCCGTAGGAGCCACCTCTAGAATCTCACACGGATGGTACGGTCTTGGATGATATGATTTGGCGCAACGAGGACGTTGCGAGTTTAAGTGGGGGAGTTTGTAATATCCCAAACCTTGAGAGGGTGATGTAATTAGTATTGATAGATTTGATTGGAATACTCATACCACCAAGATGCATCTTCTTTTCGGGAACCCAACTCCTAGAAACTCCAAAGTTAAGCGTGATTGGTCTGGAGAAATTCTAGGATGGGTGACCCCCTGAGAAGTTTCCAGGGAGCGCGTGAGTGAGGACAAAACGTGCTGAAAAGACATGTGATGGTTTGTGAGGCCAGTCCATCAGATCTAATAGCGTACCGATTCCGGGATTCCGGGGTGGGGCGTTACACTACGTCTCCGTTCCCCACTCCCGGGGAGAAATCCACTATCACAACTGGGTTTTCTACGCTCACCCGAATAACGTTTACACCTCACAATGTCGGTTTTCAACGTTCAGCATCACTCACAGTGTCGGTTTTCAATGCTCACCAATCAACGTTCACTCCTCACACTCGGTTTTCTAGCTCACCAAAAACTTTACAACACTAACAATGTAACAACAAATGATTTGTTCTCTAATACAAGGTGAGAACTCAATTAAGCACAACTCATTGTTATAATCTCTCATAACCCTAATATACTATGTATGTAAATACTAAAAGCTCAATGTGGGTGTGTGTAACAAAGAGATTAATCAAATCTTAAACTCAATATAAAACTAGCTTTAACAAAATAATAATCAAACAAATAGATATAAAGCTAGAAATAGAGTTTAGAAAACTTCTCAATAGATCAAGAGGTAGAGGAAGAATAGTTGGATGCTCAAACACCAATGGTTGATCTCCTCAAGCTCTTCTGAAATTAATTTCACAAAACAAACTCTCAATTTGCTTAAAAGCTTTTTAAACAAAACTTAAACCAAACATAAACCCTTATTAATACTTGTTTAAAACACTCTCATTGTTAGTAGGAGAGCTGAAGGCAATGGGGTATTTATACCCACTCAAAACTTCAGCAAAACCCCCCACAAAACTAACCTAAAAGCCCACAGAAAAACACAGCTGGAACTAGCCGTTGGAGTGCAACGATCAGATCGGCGGTCGACCGTGGAAAACTCGCAATCGACCGCGAGCAGCAAAAAGGCCAGGGTTTGGCTCTGGACAACAGACGGTCGACCGTGGCGGTCGACCGCGAAACTCTCTGGACTACATCCGGTCGACCGTCACGGTCGATCGTGAGCCATCAAAAACTATCCTGAGTCTCTGGACTCAGGGTCGGTCGACCGTGGCGGTCGACCGCAAATTGACATATGAAATTCCAGATTTATAAACAGTTTTCTAATTTTAAAACCCTATTTAAAAATATTAAATAAATTCCAAAAAATGTAAAACTTTAGGAAATGATTGTAGACATGATAATACACATGCTATAAAAACTAGTTTTCAAAAAGGACCTCCCAAATGAAAAATATCATCATTTTGCAAAATAGTCCAAAACATAAAAATGTGAACATATGAGTTTTGACATTTTAGCTTAACCATGTTTTGAAACAATACAAAATAATTTTATAGACTTGAAGAAAGATATAAACTATTGTTATGAAGTCTATAAACAATGAATATAGTATTTTATCAAAATACACATATAATACACTAAAACATGATTTCATTGGACTAAATAAAATTGATATTGATAAAATCATATATATGCATATAAGTATGAAACAAGAAACGTATTTTCAATTGTATTCAATTGTTTCATAGTAAAACTTGAAAACTCAAAACCATGTATGTATATATATAACTAAATATACATAGAAACCAAAACTTAACTTATGTATGTATATATATATATATATATATATATATATATATACAAAGAAACCAATAAAATGTGTGTGCATATTATATTGAGCTTAAAGTACCAACACACATAATATAACACCTAAACTAAATGTTACCCAAGTAATCTTGATCTTCAATAAGCTTGACTTTGTACACTTGCGGATGAAGTTTGAACTTGAATCTTTAACTTGAATTACATTGCTTCAACCACTATATCCGCCAACCTCCATTTGATATGATCGTTATGGCGCAATCCATCCAACCTCCAACTAGTTGTTTGCCTAGAATAAATGCCAAAACACAAACACTAGACAAATAACATTAGATGTAAATTGTTTGCTAAATATCATCAAAACAAGAAAGCTAACAAGGTCCACTCTCACTTTTCTAGTTTTTTAAAAAATATAGCTCTTTATACTAAAGTGTAGCACCTTATCATGAAAGTATAGCTCTTTATGCAAAAGTATAGCTCTTTATGACTGTAGTATAGCTCTTCATTGATAAAGTATGGCTCTTTATGGTCTCTAAAAATTTTAAAACTTAGTGGAAGAAATCAAAATAGTTTTTTCTGAGCAATGTAAACGTGTGATGATGTATACAATGTGTTGTTTGATCAATTATTCATGTCAACGAGAGGTCCACTCTCAATTTTTTAGTTTTTAGAAAAGTAAAACTCTTTATCCTAAAGTGTAGCACCTTATCATAAAAATATAGCTCTTTATGCCAAAGTGTAGCTCTTTATGAACGTAGTTTAGATCTTTACTGATAAAGTATAGTTCTTTGTGGCCTCTGAAAATTCTGAAACTTAGTGAAATAAATCAAATTATTTTTTTCTGAGTAATGTAAACGTGTGATGATGTGTTGTTTGATCAAAAATTATTCATATCAACGAGAGGTCAACTCTCAATTTTTCAGTTTTTAAAAAAGTATAGTTCTTTATACTAAAGTGTAGCACATTATCATCAAAATATAACTCTTTATGCCAAAATGTAGCTCTTTATGAACGCAGTATAGCTCTTTACTGATAAAGTATAGCTCTTTTATGGCCTCTGAAAATTCTGAAACTTAGTGGAATAAATCAAATCAGTTTTTTCTAAGCAATGTAAACGTGTGATGAGGTGTTGTTTGATCAATTATTCGTGTCGATGAGAGGTCCACTTTCAACTTTTCAGTTTTTAGAAAAGTTTATCTAATTATAGTAAAGTGTAGCACCTTATCATTAAAGTAAAACTTTTTATACCAAAATATAGCTCTTTATGACCGTAGTATAGCTCTTTACTGATAAAGTATAACTCTTTTATGGTTTCTAAAAATTATGAAACTTAGTAGAATAAATCAAATCAGTTTTTTTCCTGAGCAATGTAAATATGTGATGGATGTATATAATGTGTTGTTTAATCAATTATTCATGTCGACGAGAGGTTCACTCTCAATTTTTTGATTTTTGGAAAGTATAGTTCTTTATTTTTTCACATAAACAGTTATACATTTCTCATAAAAAGCTAATAGTATGTTCATAAAGAGCTACGTTTTTCATTAAAGAGCTATACTTCTCATACAATGAGCTACAATATATCATAAGAGCTATAATGTATCATAAAGGGTTATAACGCTTTCAGAACAACATATAACTCGTTATGAGTTCTATATCATTCATAAACTCCATTGACGATTGACGACTTGATATATAATCTTTATAAATGATACAAATCGACCAAACAACTTCCTAAAGCATTTAGTCAAACATGTAATATGCGTCAAATAAATTCTATTTAATACACATAATCCCTTTAAATATTACAAATCAACTACAAATCTTTTTGAAGCATTTTATCAAGCACACAATATACAAAAAACTTTTTCTATCTATTTTCGCATTCCAAGCCTTAAATTCAAAGTCTAATTCAATTTAACATAAAAGTAATCTTGTGACTATAGGTAAATGTGGTGAAGCTAATCTTTAAGCGATGACCTTGTTGAACGGTTAAAGTCAAGATAGAGGATGAGAGAGAGTTGGTCGGAGCAATCGGTAGTCGAGGACGAGCTTGGAGTGTTTGAGCTTGTTGGTCAAAGAGTGGAGGGAAAGCTGGTGGTCTTGATGTCGCGTGCAAGCTTCAAGGTGAAGTCTTTTGTGGAGGAAGTGGAGGAGTTGTAGGAGAAAGAACATAAAGCTCAATCAGGAGGAGGAAAAGGATTCAAGCGATAAGTTGGGGAGTAGAGGAAGAGATCGATGATTAATGGGATGGTGAAAAGTTATTTTGAAGGTAGCAAAGAGAGTTGAAGAGAGAATGAAGAATAGCCGAATAGGGTAATATGAGGATATTGAGTTTTTAATATATATATAATGTATACTTATACATATTATGAAAACTTGAGTTTAAAAAATAAGTGATCTTTGTATTTTTGGGTTTAAGAGGCATTTTATAATTACATGGATTTAAAACTAAGTTAGAGTAAAACTTTGGGGTAAAAGACAAAAACCCATAAATAAAATGGATTATAAGAAGTACAACGGGGCATTCTAAGACCCATAATTTTCATGTTAGTATCTATCGGATTCGGGTACAAACCCAACACGCTTCCTTAACATGACTAACCCATATTAGAACTATCATTTCAGTTCGCACTTTCCTCCCTCAAAAACCCACGAACACTCTCACCCCCTCAAAAGGCATAAAAACAATGGAGGCCACGATCGCCGCAGCTCAACGGCAAGGCTACACCTCAGCAGTGAAGCAAGTGATGAAGACGAACTTCACCTCGGCGCTTGAAGAGATAAAGGCCCATATCCATCAGTCCGATTTCATCGCCGTCTCCTCTCAAAAAACTGGCGATTTCTTCTCTTCTTCATCTTCATGGCGGCGCGTGCTTCCTATTGATACCCCTGAAGTTGCGTATCTCAAGTCTAAGGTGTCCGCTGATAATTTCCAGCTTTTCCAGTTTGCAGTCTGCCCTTTTTCCATTCAGGGGTCTAAAGTTCTCGCCTCCCCGTAATTTTTCTGCCCTTTTTCTATATTCTTCTGGGTTTTTTGAATGTGATTCTCCATTTGAATGAGTGGAGACGATTGTGCCACTTTTTATGCTTGGTTCTGAGCATAACCATTTATATATATATATATAGAGAGAGAGAAATATGGGTATGCTTGGTACCAAGCACAAATTTTATGCTTGATAGTGATGTGTCACATCCCCATCCACTCATTACCTATGTAAATGTGGTCCCACATTTGAATAAGTGAAGAAAGATGTAACACATCACTACCAAGCATAACTTTTTGTGCTTGGTACCAAGCATACCCATATTCCTCATATATATATATATGGGTTTGGGAGATTGGGGGACTTTGAATTTGCTTGAATTTGGTATATGGGGTAGCTAAAATAGGACTTAGATTGTTGATTAGTATTATGTTTAAAAAAACTTTGTATGCTTGGGATTTTGGTTTAGGAAAATCACAGAAAACCCCTCAGTTGTAATTCTGAATTGGCTTTTCTCTAAATTCTCATCATTTTTGCAACAGTAGTCAGTAAAAAAAAATTTGTTGATTTTAACAATGATATTTGTTTCCGAAAAATAAGACATGGATAATACTTATTTAACATTTGAATTGCACGCACTTTGATTGGTGAGGAAAAAAGTGGATTGCTAAAGGATAGAAATTTGGTACAAGCATAATAGTATTGCACTCTTGAATATAATGTAGAAGATATTTCTCCACATTCTCGAGTATGGTGTTTTGTTTATTTTGCTATTGAAATTGATATTTATTTGATAAATTGATCCCAAATGTATGCTCATGTTGGTAGAACCAAATAGTAAGACCGACAGAACAATGTGTCAAAGTGTGGTAACTTGGATGCTGCATGCTGGCATAGCTGCGAAAACAATAGAAAAGTATTGGGAGCTCTTGCTTCTGTTTTCATATGTCCTTCACTAGGGGAAAATACACTTTGTTTACAAATTGCTAAACACTGATTATGTTATAATATCGATTTCTTATTGTAAATAATGTACTTTAGATCTATCTTGTGCATCACTTTTTGTTTCTCTTGCTAGCTAGTTGGGCTGAAAATTTTCACTTATACCCATTTGCCCGCTTTACTGACCCATTATATTGTCCACACGTCCCCACTCATCTAAATAATTGAATTGGGTGGGTATTACTTAAATAGAAGTTATGTGTGTAGTAAATGGGCAGGTTTGTGCTGCTAATAGACGCCCATCAGTCCTCATTCCTTCCACGTTTTTCTTATGTGAAGTCTTCACTTTTCACTCACGCGAAGTTCTCAAGTAGATGTTAAAATATCTTCTCTAAAAATTAAATTAACATTTTTCTATTTATTCTCTAGTTTCTCTCTCCTCTCAAACCTAAAGGACTCTAAACCTTTGCCTTTCTCTCTCCTATCCAAATAGATCGAAGCTTAGGTAATGGCAGTAGCTTGCATCAAAACACATATTCAATATTTATGATGGGAATGCAGTTAGTCTACAAATTTTTTCGATTGAAGCTCAGATCCGAACTCCCAAATCTTATATCTGCATTGAGTAAGGATGTTAATTTGCGAGTATGGGTGGGTATGAGCGACTCATCGGCGGGAGAATTTATGGCTTTTTGACCATTATGGCCCATTTAGCATTCGCTAAGTGGGCAATGTGTCATCCATCCATTATTAAATGATTGCCTATACACCATTTAAATACAACATTCTCTTTCTTAATCCAACCCTCCACTGTTAGACTCTAATAGTACACAATATAGTTGTAGATGCCCTTTAATCTATATAATGTTTTGCATGCTATTATTCACCAGAATAGCCATAACAATTTGCAAACTCTGTAGAAAATAAGGTGTTATTCTTAAGAAAGATAGTAAACAAGTTAGAACAATCTTTAACATTAATTGATTCACAAAATTACTGGCAAGAATAGTGAACATTAATCAACTGGTGCATTATGTAGCTCTACATCCATATCTTGTTTGACAATAATTTAAAAAGGAAGAATTAAACTTCTCTTTGAGAAATTTTCTGAATAATTTCTTCCAAAGTCTAACTTTTGCAAAAACATGAGGGTTGTTCATTACAACACAAATTGGAGTCCCTGAAACTTCAATTAATATTCTACTCATAGATCTTCTCTTGCTAAAACACTTGTCAGCTAATCAATCTCATGGCTTTCTTTTGACAACATTACAACTTTAAAATTCAAGTACAATAGAATAGTAAAATGTAGCGACATTAAGAAAAATTAGTTGCTCAGATAAGCACCACTAGATTCGTAGCAAAGAGCCTAATACAAAAATAAAACATTTTAGTAACATAAAGAAATGCGGCAAAAATAGAAAATAGATAGTACCACAATTAAAAAATAAAAATATAATCAATTTCACTTCAAAATTCAGAAATATGGACATTGCTATAGTCATAAACAAGCAAATATCCTTCAATATCTCCTAAAGTTGTACTTTGATTAAAAAATGATATTAATTTACTTTGAGAGAAACAACCCATTTAGCCAAAAACCAGTACATGTTTGGCTTCAACATTCTCTAGAACTAGAAGAAGGTGATTATGATAGTAGTCAAGCACTCGGCTAACTATGCTGAATGCAGATTTAGAAGCCAACAAAGTAATGAGGATAGTTAATATACCATAAGCCATAATTGACAATTGATGACGCTTTATAAGAGAAATGTTCAAATTCTGATATTTCTTAGTTAGGGAAAATGAGAATTTAAATATTTCAAGGACTAGAAAGGAGAATATGAGAAGCGTCCTTAATTGTTAATAATGGTTCATGGTATGTTGAGTATCCCATTACTTCTGTGGCTTTTAAATCTGTATTCAGTATTGATGGCTGAGTCCGTCGAAAGTATCGTAATAGCCTTTTTCTAGAAAATGTAGAAACTCAAATATGTATTGTTTCTTTGCTAAATATAGTTATTTGTTAGACGAGAACTTTGAAAGTCACTTATCTTTTTTGTTGTTCCTTTGTATATTTATGAAGTATTGTCTCATAGTAGATGAATATTATTGATTCTATGACTAATGCAACTTTATTTTTCAAAAATATTTTTTGGTGCATGATTTTAATAATTTTATTAGTTTTGAATCTGAAGATGAAATTTATTAGATGTTTTATTTTCTCTTTATGGTATATTCTCTCCTCTTTCTTTTGTTCTCTATGTATTTTTTCTGTGCGTTTCTCTATATGTTGCAAAATTTATATCTCACATATTATACTAGGCCCTTGTTACTACTAATCTAGTGATTCTATCTCCGCTATTGATTTTTCTTCACGTTGTATTTTATTGTGTTACTATAACTTTAGGAAGTCTCGTTTAAAATTTTGAAGTTGCATCGTCAGAAGAAGGCTATGGCCAATCAACTAGTAGACACTTTAACAAGAGAAGATTTAGAGAGAAGAGTATTAGACTAAGGACTCCAATTTGGGTGGTAATGAACATCCTCATGTTTTTGCAAAAGTTTGACCATGGAAGACATATTTTGTTCAAATTGCTCAAAGAGAAATTTAATTAAGAGAAACTTGATTCTTGTTTTTTGAACTTACTAGCATGTAAAACATTGTGGATCAAAGGGCATCTACACGATATTGTGTATTGTTAGTAACAGTGATGGTTGGACTTGGAAGGAGAATGTTATGTTTAAATGGGCATATGAGTTGTTCATTTAATAAATGGGTGGTTGAGGCATGACTCATTTAGCAGAACTTTGATGGGAAAATGGGCATAAATGTGCCCGCACATACCTACACCCGCCTGTTTACCATCCCTATTGCTAGGCTAGCAACTTAATACTTATTGCTAAAACATTAACCATCCTACTGCCTGATCATGTTGGCAGCTGCAAACAATTAAACAAATGAGGAATATATGGATGCAGTGATCTTAAAATTATAACAAATTGAGGCTTGTTTAGCTTCAACCTAAATTAAAATGAGAAGAAGGGGTAGTGCTTGGTTCTGATGCAAATGACTAGTTAGGAAATGAGGAGAGAAGTTGGAAAAGCAGCTTGTTTTATATCAATTTGAATCTGAGAAAAAAAATCCAATTAGATTGGTTCTTTCTAAGCTGCAGTTAAGCACGAGCTTTAAGGTTGACAACTGTATTGCTAACCATGAATAATAGCCAAATGGACCTCAGTTTGGTAGTCTGGAGTCAAATAACTCAAATGCAAAAAATGCAATTAAGAAAAATTTTGCTGCAAAAACCAAATAGAGCCGCTGCTTATGTGGCAGGTAGAAAACACAACAGAAAACAAGCATGGTAATCTTAGAGTTTAATTAGTCACCACAAAATTGCAGTACCTCCTGTTTTCAGTTGTCATAATACGAGGATTTACTATCTAGAAAGATGAGCATGTTTCGACATATTCCACCTTGATCATTATATAATCATCTAATGTATTTGATCATTATATAATCATGAAATTCTCATGCATGTGAAGAATGCGATGAGTAAGCATTGCAGAAATTTACCCAGACGTTTGAATCCAAGGAAAAGTATGCAAATATTTTTAATTACCCCATTTTGAATGTTCAGTCACCAGTTTCTGAAATAGCGAGCTTATGTCGTTATTTAGCAGTTAATGATGTATAGACATAAAAACTAAACATAACAAGATGGATAATAAGATGACAATAAAAGGAAGAACCAACAGACCTATGACATAAATAATCTAACATCTCTCCTGTAATTCTTGCCCTTTATATTCAGGATCATTTTTTTGGTAATTGAATTAATTTTCATTTACCAATGCAATAAAGTACAGACAACAAGCCAGGCATAACCGGGCATGCACTTAACAAGTCACAGAGCCCACAAAATACATAATGACATCACAAAGCTCACTTCAACAAATATATCAAGGCATAATATGGAATTTTTCCATGAAAAGATCTTTCTAACACTTTACATTTTAATACTTCATATCTTTGATGATTATCTATTCATATGAGAATCTATTCGTAAAAACCCTATGATTTCTCTCCCGCCAGATGTGTTAGACGCACACAGCTAAGCATGCACAAAAAAACCTTCTTCTTCACAGAGTTTCCTCTCCAATGAGCAGAGCACCATACAACGATATCACTCCAATGAAACAACCCCACTCTGAAACCCATACAAACCATAATTACCCTCCAGATTCTAGCAGAGAATGAGCATTCAAAGAACAAGTGCTCCAAGATTTCGGGCCCCTGCTTGCACCCCTGATTCAAAATCCCAAATTGCATCTACCTTTCTTGAGTCAAGAGCCTAGCTCTCATAGCAAACCACTCAATCACAGTGTTTAGGCACATTTAGGGAGCTCCAGATTAAAGAGGACCAGCTACAAAACCCTCCCTCAGCAAACCGAACCCGATAGAGCATAAAAAATTTTAGAGTACAGCTTGCGAAACTCTATCGCAAGTTTCTGCATTCCCCCTTGCAAGAGCAGATAGTTCCCACTTAAAGAACCCTCTTCCTTTGCCAAGAATCACATGCTCTAGGCTGCACACGCCATATATCAGCATGCTTGAGATAAGCTTCATGAAGCCATTTAATCCGCAAAGTCCGTTTTTTAATGTATATTCCGTATCACCTTCCCTAATGATGCTAAATTCCATCTCTCAGCAACAAATAAGCCCAAGCCAACACATTTCTTGGATTTATACACATCATGTCATGCTACTAAGGTCATTCTAATTCTATTATCTTTGCCCCTCCTCCCCAACCCCATCCTCTTCCCCAAACAAAAACGATAACTTCCTACAGGTAGCATTGATGGCCTTCATGATTGCTTTTGGTGACACAAAATCACTAGTCCAAAACACTTGGACACCAAGAAACACAGATCTCACCGAAGCCACTCTTCCATCATAGGATAAATTCCTATTACTCCAACATAGAACTTTCGCAGAAATCCTATCTAGTAGTGGTTTAAACAAAGTTTTGCCAAGCCTTCCACTAGAAGAGGCAATCCCAGGTACTTTGTGGGTAAAGAGACCTCAACTAAAACCAAATCATGTAAAATATCAACCTTAGTACCATCATTCACAACCCAAAGTTAACATTACTCTTTTTTTTTTATTTTTTAACTAAGGATCCTTGTTTTTTCCTTTTGATATCTTTTTTCCCTTTCATAAAGGGCCTTCTTTCTCTCTCATTTATCTGAATATCTGTTTCAATTCCTTTGTTCAGTTGGCAGGTGTCTTCCTTTTTTAGTTCTTTCTAAGGCATCCAAACTCCCTTTTGGTGTTCATATGTTACATTTGGGAAAAATAGTACTGGCTTTTGGAAACTGGGATCAATAGATAATATTCCTTAACCATTTTTTCTTGTTTCTTTCCTATTTGCAATATCATATGCGACTGAAACCAAGCAATTTTATTTGAAGAACCATCTGTATATTCATTTACATTTTAACTTTCTCAAGATAACTTGAAAGAAGTCTGGGAGGAAAACTTGCCTATGTGGAAGTTTTATGTGTCTCGTAGTCTATATTCTATGTTTTTCCAATACCTGCCCAGTTGAGAATTCATGACCAGTCAATGGGGTAACAGCTTTCTAATTGTTCTTTTGCAGCTACAACTTTCATTTATTTCCAAGGGATGAGCTAGGTTTGGGCATGCCTTCCTATAGCTTCTCGTGCCAAACTTCATTCCTGACTTCCATGGCTCAAGAAGGTTTTGACTTTAATGCATGCATTTATGATGGTGAGCACCACCTGATGGTAGCTTAGTTCATCAAAAGATTCAAGTATCCTTAGCAGATGTTCAATTATTTTCCACTTGCAGGAATATCATATTTGTCTAGAGTACAAGAATCAAAAGCAAAAGAGAGAAATCCTGTTCCTCAAATGCATTTAATTTCATCCTCCTTTAATCCATCGGTTGCTGATTCGCTTTTCATGGGAAGAATCAAGTCAAGAATTGAGCACTGGAGAAGTGCCTGCAAAAACAAAGACAGTGTTGCTGATGGTAGGTTCCTTAGATGAACATGATCCTTTTCTAACTTTATGTGTGTTTAAATTTATATTAATTCTGATTGTTTTTATTTAGGTTCTCTTGTAAAATCTTTGAGAAAACTAATTTTAGGCGATGAACTCTATGGTTCAAGACCATGCATGAATATCGAGGTCTGCAGTGATCGTCAAGTGCAGTTGACACTAGAGGTATGTTGGTCATTTATGGTTTGTTGGTTGACTTGTTTGTGCAATCCATTAATTGGAAATTTGTACTTAAAGGACAGTATCTCCATTATTTGAACCATGTGTTGTTAACCAAGAAAGTGACGAACACTTGGTCACACTTCAAAATTATTTAAAAATCCGAAATTGTCCATAATACTGTTCTGACTTTTAACAAAGCCCATACCTGATTTCTAGACTTGATATGTAAAGGGTTCAAAGAGAAGTCACATAATCTTAATATAGTGGTATCTTCATCATAGTTTTTATCTCTGAGCTGGATTTTTTTAATCTATATATAATTTAACTAGTTTGTTGTTTATTGTATGTTGTTCGAGACATTACCTTGTACTAGTGGATCTAATCTGGTAGAAATCAACTTTTAAACGAACCCAAGTGAGCATTTGATATTGAAGAATTTAGCCCCATACTTCTCATCCCTTCCAATCTAAAGTGGTTCTTCAAACCAATTACCTAACACCAATTAATTAGAAATTGACAAATACATAATGCATCACCTTGTCAGAGCTAATTTTTCATGTTCTTTCTGTGAATGTAGATAGTTAACAAGATAGGTGATGACCTTGTGCCTTTAGTTGTTCCAGAGAAATGTGGAGCGCCCAAGGCAGTACGTGTGGTGCTGACTAGTTCAGATGAGGACAAAATTCTTCTCATGGTAGGGACTTTCTTATATTCCTATTGTTCCCTAAACTTTGTTCTCCGAGTTTCTTATGAGTTCCCTATTTTTCCAATCAAATTCTTAGAGTGAGATTGAAAATGTTGAAGATGAGCAGAACCTGAAGGTTCGTGGGTTCCGAGAAGTGATAGACCTGGTTTCCAGATCTCAGAAACCAGTCATTGCATACAACTGTCTGCATGGTTAGTTCTCATCTTGACTTTTAGTATTTCTTTATTATTATTATTACTGTAATCATATTACTGTTATCATCATTAATAATAATAATATTTTTTGGGTTTGTTTTTTTTTTTTTTTTTTGGGGGGGGGGGGGGGAGTTAGCATAAAATACCATTAACTTTATAAATCGTGAACCCCAGTGACTTTCAAAGATAAACAAAATCCATCAGGACCATTCACAATTCTCATAAACAAGTTTACCTATTTATTGAAGTACATTGTCTTATTCCACATCCTCCACCTCGTTGTCTTCTTCCACTACCTCCTCCATCTAGGCCAAAAAAGTTATGTTCTTCTTCCTCCTTGACGTAACTGTTTCTCATAAAAGTTAAATAATTGTTCTCTTTCTTCTTGGACAAACTTTACTTTTTCATAAGTCATACATATAATCTTTTGCCTACTCGACATTACCTTCTTCCACCAGTGGAATAACCTGTCAAAATAATTCATATGATCATCTAACTTCACTGATTATTTCGCTATCTGCTCTTTTACTAATATCAGCAGCATCTTTTCATTGATAAACTGCACCTTCCATACATCGGAGAGATTCAATAATTTACAGAAAAAAACTTCATCAAAAACTCTTTTGGAAATTATTGAATCTATTCGACTTATGTCAGGTGCAGTTTATCAATAAAAAGATCCTAATATTAGTAATAGAACAGATGATGAAATACCGGAGAGGATTAGTAAGAAGTCTCATGATTGTGTGCATAATTTTGACTGGTTGTTCCACCAACGAGATGGAAGAAGATGATGTGGAGGAGTGATAAGATTATACATACGAATTATATGAGAAACTATAGTTTGTTCAAGGACGAGGAGGAAGAAGTCATATTACTTTCATGGAAATAGTTTCGCCCATAAGGTGGAGGAAGGAGAATGTGCAACTTTTTTGATCAAGATGGAGGAGATGGTAGAAGAAGACAATGAGGTGGGGGATGTGGAAGAAAGTGATGTTTTTCAGTAGATAGTAAAAGAGGTGTCATTCAAGATACTAGAGTGAGATAAGTTAGGGGTGGTTTTCTTATGAAGTTCGGGAGGGTTTGTGCAAAACCCCTTAAAATCCAGGGGAATATTCTCAAATTTACATTTTCAATAATCTTGAATCATGTCTGCTTTATGCTTGTTTTTAATTCATATACACGTGGAATTTTGTGGTATAGATTTTACATTTATCCACTCGAAATTCCTTGCTCCCCTGCCACCAAGCCTGTCGGAATTCATGTGCTCTTTGAGATTGGTCTTCCCTAATATACTCGATGTGAACCATCTATGCAAAGAAGTTGGGCCTTTGAGAAAAGCAAAGAATCTGCCAGCTACTCTTAGTTACTTGAAGAGGCAGTTCTTTGTGCCCATAGAATTAGAAATCCCTCATCAAGGTATTTTTTACCCTCTAATACCCGTTTCTTCTTAGAATTTTAATTTATTAAATCCTATTTACATCATTATCTTAACAGCTGATGTGAAAACTGAGAAAGATCACGGACACAATGTCCTCAGAATTACAACCTTATTTTCCAAGCTCTACAATTTGCTAAAATTATCTTCTGAGCGTCAAGAGCCATATGAAGAGCAGCATAGGTCAATTGAAGATTACACAAATATCTTTCATCCTACTTACGCTAGTTTCCAAGAGTCTGGGGACAATGAGAATGTCATTCTCTCAATGAATAAAAACAGGAGGAAAGTGAGCACCGATAACATAGTTTTCTTGTGGGGTTTTGGCGATAGAATTAGTGCTTCTGAGTTAAAATCCCACCTCAAGGGAATCCATCCTGTGTTCTCTGAAGACTTTGACTTGCGACTTGTAGATAAAGCATGTTCAGTTATTATTTTTTGGAGCTCAGGTGCTGCTCAAGCTTTACTCAAAGTGATGGAATCAGGAGAAATGATCTCCATTGATCTAAAATTAGCAGGATACGAAGCTTACAAGAAAGTTTGCAAGTCGGGGCTTTGGGAGGCAGACTTGGCCAATTCTTTGGAGGCTGCCTTGGCTGAGACTGAACTTGAGTGTGATCTTTCTGCATCTTCTGCCAAGGATTCCTCGGATATCTATTGGAACAGTGAACTGATGATTGATCTTGATAATCTTTGAGAGGAGTCCCACTAGTTTGAGCATTCATTGTAGCTGAAGAAGCACCCGATGGTTTTGCACAGAGGGAAATGATGTCCTATTGGAACTACAACATCAAGACCTAGTTAAAGAGATTCAAATTATTGGATTTAGTTTTTGAGCAAATCCGAACTCTTGCCCTTGTTACTGGCGTGTAATGTTACCAAACTTCCTCTTTTGCTCGAAAGGCACGCACTTGATGATTTTGTACATTATGGCTGAAAATGCATCATTAGGAAACTGTTTGGTTTGCTAAAAAGTGGAATGCAAATTTTGTTGTATGTAGCATTTTTTGCGAGTAGATGGTGTTAAAACTTATAGAAAACTTTGTTGTTTACAGGGTTTTCTTTTCTTCTCTCCTTTTTTTTGTGATAAAGATCTTTGTGTTTGGCAAACTCTTAAAAATAGGCCAAGAATTGGCCATGTTTTTCGCAAGTGGAAGAAGGGCCTTAACCTTTTTTATTTATTTATAAAGAACCACTTTTCCCTTGGTTCAAAAAAGAGCCAATGTTAGGATCAATCTTAGCCCGGTTTTGTGGAGTTTGCCAAATATGCCCGGTGTCACGGACCTTGTACAATTTCTTGTTTGGTCTAATCTCTCACATGCTCAAGTCGTTTAATTATTCTTCTTTGAGGAGTTGTTTCTCAATGATATCTAATGTTTTGTCTTGCACCATGCTGCTGATTTTTGGTTCCTTGCCACGCTTGTCATAGGAATCATGTAAACTCTATTTAAAGAAATTTACACTGGATAGTGTCCATACCTTGTACCGCCAATGCCTTCAATCGTGTGTAATAGAGTTATCCGGATGTTCGTTGTGCATGTTGTATGCTGTGTAAACATCAAAGGTTATCGAGCAATAACACCTCAGACTTATGCTTTTCGCTGATTTTCTGAATTGCAAACATCCACTTATCCTTTTTCCTGATTCTCCAAATTGCACACATCCACCTAGAGCGTTTTCAGGTTAAACCCGCATGTAATAACACAGATAATGTATGAATGCCCAAGATTGCATGTTGTAGATGTCATGGTTTCATGTAGGTGACTGGAGTATACTACAAATGAAACCGGAGGTTGTTGGTAATTCATATGTTAGTATGTTCCAATATTGAAAAGGTTGAAAATAATAACAGATTCAACTGGAAATTTAGAACTGATAACTAATAGCTTAAGTTGTTGAACAAAGTGGTTTTCAACCCATGTTAAAGATTTATTTGACTTCTAAAGAGCGTGATCTCTCTCCAAATTTAGATTGGCCAAAAGGCATTTCTTGATTGCTTTCAATAGCAAATTCCATCCTTGTTTAATTTGAAGAGCGAAAATACATCTCCTCAAAGTGTGATCGAGACAAGCATAGATGTATCTCAAAAGAGTGAATGAGACGAGGGTACATGCATCTAAGGGTGACAATTTATGACCCGACTCATCAACCCGACCCGTTTATAATGGGTATGAGTTGAATTATATGGGTCGGGTCATAAACGGGTCAACCCAAAGTTACCCATTTATTAAACAGGTTGACCCGCCTGACCCGCCTGACCCCTATACCAAATCGGCTCCGAAAAAAAGCACCATGCTTAGATATTCGACTTCCAGTCTGGTCATCGGAGCCTAAAAATTTCTAGCTCCTGCTCGAGCTCAGCCATGGCGGACTCTGCTGGGACGACGCTCATGGATCTCATTACCTCAGATCCCGCCCTCGTTGCCACCACCGTTGCGGCTACCCCCGCAGCAAGATCCGATATCCCTCCGCCTTTGCCGGTGGCGACGAGCCTTGGATCGACGCTTGGGAAGCTGGTGACCACTGATCGGAAGTCAAAGAGGTCAACTTTGATGCAGTTCCAGAACGACACCATTCTCGCAGCTAAGGCTTTAAATCCAAACAGGACCACACAGAGACAGAAGAAGAAGATGGTTAGTATTTAGGTTTTCCTTTCGGAAATTTTGTGTAAATTTGTGAAAGATGTAATTTTTTTCTTCTGTTGGAGTTAGAGGCTTCATCAGCGATTATTACTATTATTATTATCGAGCGTTGTGTTTTAAGTTATTATTTTAGTCTTATCCGTAGTGGGTTTTGTGATCAATCCAGGCTTGGGCCTCTTGACTTTTGTGTTTCGGGTTCTGTCTGTTTGAGTAGCATTTTGTGAAATTGGAGTTTTAAAATGGTCGGGGTTAGAATCCGAGCACATATCAGATTAATTCCATCAAAATTTTTTGTAAAAGGAAGAGTAAGCTTGGTATTTTTTATATGGGTCGGGTCGGGTAACCCGTTTAATAAACGGGTCAGATTGCATTGACCTATTTATTAAACGGGTTGGGTCGGGTCACACTTATATGGGTCGGGTCAACTATGACCCGACCTGACCCAACCCAACCCGTTTGCCACCCTTACTTGATGCATCCCCTCAAAGAGTGATTGAGACAAGGGTATATACATCTCTTCAAAGTGTGTGAAACATAGGTGTGACTTTTGAATCATTCTTGAATTTCTCAACATCCCAAATAATGTTAAGAATTAACTTGTTAATTGGAGAACATATGTAATCCATAGACACAAATACAGGTCCTGAGCCGAGGCCTAGAGTTATGATCATAATTTGACAAAGTTATCGCAGGTATGTTTGGATACCATAGTGATTTTTGTGCGTTTTCAAAACATCATGTTGTTTTTCTCCAAAAGTATTTTCAAAACACCATGATAAGTACTTTTAGTCAACAATAGTTTGACCTTTTGTCACGCCCCGCTTCCCAACAATACCGGGGAATTAGAACGTGAACAAGCCTATGATATATTGGACTGAGGAGAAATGTACTAGACCTTCTACTCAATCTAATACGTTAAGCGTCAAGCAATATAAAGCGAAGTCACGGGTCCCCGATCACAGTAGCAAGAATATAATAAACAACTCAGAACTAAAAGATAGATATCACAACTGAAATAATCATCCAGACATAATATTCGGGCCAAACATTCCCTTATACAAAACGATCTGAATGCTGGAAAATATAAAATAAAACGATCAGGCGGAAATGGAAAGTGCTATAAAAGTAAACTAAGGACCAACAACTGATAAAAGAAATGAGTAGGCTTTGGCTTCTTCTGCTCGATCTACAAAGCACTCCTACGGAGGATCCTCTGGCTCATGTACGACTATGAACTGAAGCTGTCCGTCTTCTACATATGACGTACAACCCGAGAGAATAGGAGTACGTCAGCGTGCATGGCACACGGCAAGATCCCACAAGGAAGAATAGAAACGATCGAACGACCAATGCAATAATAGTAATAATAATAGAAGCATGGCACTAGAATTCTAATAATCTAAATGCAATTCACTACTATAATATTCAGAGTAATTCAAAAATCAATCGGGTAACGAGGTCATGCAGCTAGCAATCGGAAAAATTATCCAAGTAACATGATCATACAACTAGATGAGATTAATACTTAAAAATCTACAACTCGAGACGTAGTACGTCGAGCGAAATAATCCAAACAAGAAAACCCTCATGTATATACTATATGTCTCAAATTGTAGATAATTAAATATTAATCTCGATCTATGTATGAAAAGAAATATAATGGGTTCGTATCTCATAACAACTCGTAATCATCCAAGTAACGATATCATGTAACTAGCCATCTTATAACAGGTCACTGGTTCACATCTCACACAGAATCAACGTTTATATTATCGGATAACTGACTGTTCACAAATCTCCTACGTGCATCCAGTAGGACTACACGCAATCCGACTTCGACCTGGTCCGAACTCAAGCTGACTCGGGTGAATATCAAATTCACGGACCAAAGTAGCGACACCGATCTACTTTGACCCAACAAACCAACCCCAGTGGCGACACCGATCCACTGGTGCGAGCCTGGAAGATATATCAACAACCTTATCCGATTACATGAACAGAGGCTTTCCCACCCCAACATCTCTTGTATTTCAAAGTCGACAACACACAAGCCTCTAGGTCTTATTCATGTCACACAAGTCACTATAGTCATAAACTCCTAACGATTCTCAATCACAACAAAGAACAATCAATGTAATTATTCATGTGCAATAATGTCATGGCATATCAAATAATCAAAATTAAGAATTATAAATCATAAACAACACTTACATAATTCAGAAAATAATCTTTTTTTAAATTAATTCATTTTAAATTATTTCTCTTAACAATTAATCTAAAATAATTTATTTTCCAAAATAAATTCCTTTAAATTATTATAATTATCTAAAAAAATAATTCTTTTGCCGAACTAAATTCTTTTAATTCATTATAATTATTCTGAAAATACTATTTATCATATTACTATGATATATTTAATATTCTTCATCAAACAATCCCACACAGATAATTATATCACAACTAATCTATGTAATCAAAAATAACGGATATGAATATTAAAATGATAAGTCAATGAGCAAGAGGGATATTGTCTATGAGTGTCGTTGGGATGTGGCATGACGGATCTGAAGGGAAGGCGACGGTGCGACGGATCTGTGTCGAGGGAGCTCGGGAAGAGCGGCGGAGCGGTGAGGTGGAGCTGGGGCACGGCGAGTGACGACAAGGGGCTGCTTGAGAGATGAGGGAGTTCAAGCTCCGGGCTTGTGCTCAGGGCGGCGCCTGTTTGGTCGACGGGTAGAATAGGAGAGGGGCTGCAGCATGCGAGGAGGAGGAGGATGGCGGTTCGGCGGAGCAGCGACGATGGGAGAGGGGGTGAGCGGCTAGTGGAGCTCTCGGCGGCTCGAGCTGATGGAGGGGCTAGAGCTCGGCGACGGGAAGAGAGAGGTGGGAGACGGGTCAGCACTGGAGGCTGGTCGCCGTTCGAGAGCTGAGGCACTGATACGAGTTGTCGTACGAGCACCCTTTGGTCGCGGAATTACCAAAAGGTGGGTTGAGAAGAAGACGACTAAAACACAAGACAATTCAGTATGGCGAAGGAAAATACCTTCTTTAGATTATGAGTATGAAAAGATTACAATCCATCTCTCACAATCTCACTAGAATCAAGAACAACCTCTCAATCCTCTCTAAACCCTAATACAATGATTAGAATCTCTCTTTGAATCTATCTCTGATTCATCTAAACCCTAATCCTTTTGATTAGGATCTCCCTTAGACCTAAAACTCTTTAGAACTACATCTTGGCCTCTCACCTCCTATTTAGAACCCTAAACAGTCCATATTTATAGGGTTTATAACGTGGTGGCAATCTGGTAAATAACCAAAACCAAACCCAGTTAGGATTCCTTCCAAACAGAAACCAAGTCTGCCCAGGAAACCTCGATGAGTCGACTCATGACTGAGATGAGTCGACTCATGCTCACCAGTCGACTCATAGTCGACTCAAAACGTGCACAGTTTGTGCTGGCCTGCATGAGTCGACTCATGATTTCATGAGTCGACTTAGCAGAAGCTTTTGACAAAACGACTAGGTTTCGTGAGTCGACTCATGACAGGCATGAGTCGACTCAACCTGAAGAGTCGACTCATGTACATGTATGAGTCGACTCACGAGCTGAAATCTGGATTCTTCGAATCTGCTGCTCGCCGTCTCGTTCCACGCTTCTACCTGTGCTCCGCCGTGTCGCTTCACATCACTATTCTCAAGATATCATGAGAATCACCTACCCTCAAGCTCCCATGAGGATCGTTAAGCTCCTGAAGCAGAGAAGAAGATACACACGTATCAGGCACGACGAGCAGGGGCAGCGACGATAAGGAGCTGGGCGGCGGTGAAGAAAGAAGAAGGCGGGGACAGCGAACTTAGGGCGGCGCGGTTGAGTGAGGGAGGGGGCTGAGGCGGCGACTAGCGGGCGGAGCTGAGGTTGATGGCGGAGGTGCAGGCGGCTACGTGGTTTGAGCTAGGCGCGAGCTTGGGTTCAGGCGTTGTCGAAGTTCGGTGGTGGTGGTGGTGAAGAGGGAAGGCGGCGATGATGGGAGAGATGAAGAGGAGAGAGAGTGAGGATGAGGAGAGAGAGATAGAGATGTGAGAGTGAGTGAGAGAGAGACAGAAAAATGAGAGTGAGAGAGAGATTTGAGCGTGGGGGAGAGATCTGAGCGTGGGGGATTTTTGAGGATGTGAGAGAGAATCTCGTGGGGGAAGAGAGCGAGAGAGTGAGGGTGAGCGTGGGTTTTGAGGGAATTAGGGGGGAAACACGAGGGAGGAGATTTGCGTGAATTGGGGAGGATCTTAGGGGGGTGGGGTAGGGGAGAGAGATGGTTTACAGGTGAGAGAGGAAAACACAGTGAAAAATACCCCTTTAAAAAATAATTTAATATTTAAAATAGGGAAAAAATTATTTAAATCAATATTGAAAATTTATGGTCAAAATAATATTAATAATAACAATAATGAATAATTAAATATTAATAAAAAAGTTTTACCGAAACAATTAAATTTATAATTAGAAAAACCATTAAAATAATATAAAAACTATATTTTTAAATAATAGAAAATTCTAGAAAAATTAGGAAAAATAAAAATACTCTTTTTAAAATAAGATTTTAATATTTAAATACTAGAAAAAATTTTAAAATCGTATTAGAAATTTATGGTCATTATATCCTACCCCCTTTAAAATAAATTCCGTCCTCGGAATTAAAATAAGGGTGATGCACAAAGAAACCAAAGATAGAAATATAGAACTAAAGACTCAATTCAACACATATAGAGAAGGATTCAAGATAAACTACACGTTCATAAGCAAAGGGAAATATAATACAAGAATGATACAAGATAAGATACAAGACATGACAGCTAAGATTCAGGAAACAGATAAGGGTATCGTTGTCGCATCTCAGACTCAGTCTCCCAAGTCGACTCGCCAGGAGAATCTGGGTGTCACATCACATGAACAAGTGGGACGGTCTTGTTCCAGAGAGTCTTCTCTCTTCGGTCCAGGATCGCCACAAGCTGCTTCTCGTATGCCAAATTTGGTTGCACCTCAATCTCCGAGAAATCTATGACATGACTCGGATCTCGGACATATCTCCGCAACTGAGAAATGTGGAATACGTCATGCACTCCAGCCAATGCGAGTGGTAATGCAAGTCGATACACCACTTCTTTAACTCTCTCTAATACGTCGAAAGGTCCCACATATCGCGAACTCAACTTCCCACGCCTTCCAAAGCGAATGGTGCCTCGGTTGGGGGAAATCTTCAGGAACACATGATCAGTTGGCTGAAACTCCAAGTGTCAACACTTTGTGTCCGCCCAATGCTTGAATCGGTCTTGCGCTATGCGAAGTTGTTCCTGTATGTTCCTAACAGCATCAACTGACTTGGCAATCAATTCGGTCCCAAAAATCTCTCGTTCACCAACGTCGTCCCAACTCAAAGGAGAGCGGTACTTCCTCCCATACAATATCGCGAAAGGAGCCATTCCAATGCTAGCCTGGAAACTGTTGTTGTATGTAAACTCCAACAGATGCAGGTGATCTTCCTACGATCCGTGAAAGTCAAGCATACAAGCTCTAAGCATATCTTCCAAAATCTGAATGGTCCTTTCCGATTGCCCATCGGTCTGAGGGTGATAAGCTGTGTTGAAACTGAGACTGGTCCCAAGATCCACTTGCAAACTCTTCCAGAACTCTGAAGTAAATCGAGTATCGCGGTCCGAGACGATGCACACTGGAACTCCGTGCAATCGTACGATCTCCTTCAAATACTAGGGATTTACTAACATTCTTTGGAAAGGGAAGTCATCGAAATATATAGAGATAAATATTTTTCCTCCATGTATCTCTGAGCAAGTTGCTCCATCGACTGTCCCACTCTGAATGGAATGAAGTGAGCCGATTTGGTTAATCGATCTACGATCACCCAAACAACATCATTTTGTCTAGTGCTCCAAGGTAAGCCAGTAACGAAGTCCATGGTGACGTGTTGCCACTTACACTCTGGAATAGGCAACGGCTATAGCAGGCTTGCGATGCGCTAATGCTCTACCTTCACCTGCTGACAGACAAGGCACTTCGCCACACTACGAGCAACGTCTCTCTTCATAGCACGCCACCAAAAATTCAGCTTCATGTCCTTGTACATCTTCGTGCCTCCAGGGTGAATAGAATACAGTGAGTTGTGAGCTTCCTATAATAATTCCTCTCGGACATCTCCTTCTGGAATGCAGATACGACTCCCAAATCGTTAGGAACCGTCCTCGTGGATAACAAATTCCGGCCGAAGACCAGCCGCTACTAACTCTCTGCACTTCTGAAGAAATGAGTCACCTACTTGTGCAGCCTTGATTCGCTCGACCAAGGTCAATTGAATCTGAAGATTCATCAAAGAAGCGGTGACCCCTAGAAGAAGAACTTCTATACTCATATCCCTCACTTCCTGCTGAAGTCTCCACTGAGCTGTGAAGGTCATGATCGCCGAAAAACGGCTCAAAGCATCTGGTACTACATTGACCTTGCCAGGGTAGTACTGAAGGTCAATGTCGTAATCTGCCATCAGCTCTGACCATCTGCGTTATCTCATGTTGAGCTCCTTCTGTGTGAAGATGTACTTTAAGCTCTTGTGGTCAGTGAACACCTTCACTTGCTCTCCCAACAAATAGTGTCTCCAAAGCTTGAGAGCAAAAGCCACAGCTACCAACTCCAGGTCATGGGTAGGGTAATTCTTCTCATGTTGCTTCAACTGACGAGATGCATATGCTACCACATGACTGTTCTGCTGGAGAACGCATCCTAATCCTCTGCCAGATGTGTCACAGAGCACTTCGAAGTTCCCACTCTTGTCTGGTATTGTCAAGACCGGGGCTGAGATCAATCGAGACTTTAACTCCTCGAACGCCTGCTCACAAGCGTCGGACCAGAAGAATTTAATATCCTTCCTCGTAAGATGCGTCATCGGCTCTGCGGTCTTCGAGAAATCCTTGATGAAGCGTTGATAGTATCCAACTAGTCCCAGGAAGCTCTTAACATCAGATACTGTCCTAGGCATAGGCCAATCCCTAACAACAAATACTTTCTCCAGGTCTACAGATATGTCGTCTCCTGACACCACGTGTCCTAGAAACGTGATGCGATCTAGCCAGAACTGGCACTTACTGTACTTGGCGAACAACTGATGCTCTCTCAGGGTTTGCAACACGTACCACAAGTGTTTCGCATGCTCCGCTTTACTCTTGGAGTATACCAGGATATCATCAATAAAAACCTCTACAAACTTGTCCAGCACGTCGTAGAACACCAGATTCATCAAGTTCATGAATGTTGTCGGCACGTTAGTCACACCAAATGGCATCACCAAGAACTCATAGTGTCTGTATCTCATCCGGAACGCAGTCTTTGGAACATCAGAGTCTTTGACTTTCACTTGGTGATATCCGCTCCGCAGATCCAACTTAGAAAATACTCTCGATCCTCCCAACTGGTCAAAGATATCATCGATACAAGGAAGAGGATACTTATTCTTCACTGTCATAGCATTCAACTCTTGGTAGTGTTGGCCTCTTTGTTTTAATGATGTTTAACAAATAATTTACCACTAATATTGTTTATCTAGTATTTGTGTTTTGTATCTATTATAGACAAACAACAAGTTGGAGGATGGATGGAATCAAGCTTCAACGATGATATCCAATGGAGGTTGGCGGAATTGTGGAGTGAAGCCTATGCAATTCAAATTGAAGATCCAAGTTAAGCTTCATCCGCAAGTGTACCAAGTCAAGCTTATTGAAGATCAAGATCAAGCTTGGGTAATTTAGTTTAGGTTTTTATATTATGTGTGTTGGTACTCTAAGCTCAATCATATACACATATACACGTATTTGGTTTTATATATATATATATAGTCATATATATATATATATATATATATATATATATAAGTTTTGATTTTCAAGTTTAAATATGAAACAAATATATATTTATATATATACATGTTTGTTTTCATATGGTTAAGTTGTTTTGGTTTAGTTATGTAGATATGAAACAATATATATATATATCTTCATATACACTTTTGTTTGTTTCATATTCTATTGTATTTAGAAAAATATTGTGTTTATGGATTAAAGACATGTTCACACTATTTTCATATCTCGTATAATGTCTACAAATCTATTCTAAAGTGTTTCCAAGTTGTTTGAACTCGTTTTTGGAAAAATCAAGTTTTTTGTTCATGTACGTGCATGTGTCCGTGCATGTTTTTACAAAACAGATACGTTTTCACAATTGGGAAATGCAATTTGAAAAATTTCTTTGTTTACATGTTTATCATTATATATACAAACATTTCCCCAAGTTTTACTAATTTTAGAGTTGTTTTGTTATTTTCAATTGAATTTACAAAACCGTATTTTCAGCAGTTTTTTTAGAAACTGTATATCTATGTTCAAACATTTATTTCTCTCAACTGAAAAGTGATATTTCAGAAATTCTTTCTCTAACATGTTTATCTATATGTCTAGAACCTTCCCTCAAAATTTTATAAGTTTTGGAGTTGATTTACTATTTTTAATTGATTTTACAAAGTCAGATACGTAAAATTCCAGAATCTGTCAAAAACAGAAACTGTCTGTGAACAGTGCGGTCGACCACGCTACAGTACTGTCGGCAGCTGTTACTATAGCAGTTGACCGTTGCACAGTAACTGTAACATCTGTTTTTTGTTTTTTAATGGGTTTTTGAGGTTTTTTGAGTTGTTTTCTTCAAGCCTATATATACCCCTTTGTCATAACTATTTTAAACAACCAAGAGAGTGTTTTAAAACAAGTTTAAAGAGTTTTAAACAAGGGTTTAAGTTTGGTTTAAGTTTGTTTAAGAAGATTTTAAGTATTTGGAAGTTTGAGTTTGTGAAATCAATTTCACAAGAGCTTGAGGAGATCATCTATTGGTGTTTGGGCATCCAACTATTCGTCCTCTACCTCTTGATCTATTGAGATGTTTTCTAAACTCTATTTCTAGCTTTATATCTATTTGTTTGATTATCATTTTGTTAAAGCTAGTTTTATATTGAGTTTAAGATTTGATTAATCTCTTTGTTACACACACCCACATTGAGCTTTTAGTATTTACATACATAGTATATTAGGGTTATGAGAGATTGTAACATTGAGTTATACTTAATTGAGTTCTCGCCTTGTATTAGAGAACAAATCATTTGTTGTTACATTGTTAGTGTTGTAAAATTTTCGGTGAGTTAGAAAACCGAGTATGAGGAGTGAACGTTGATCGGGGAGCGTTGAAAACCGACACTGTGAGTGATTGTGAATGTTGATCGGTGAGCGTTGAAAATCGACATTGTGAGGTGTAAACGTTATTCGGGTAAGTGTAGAAAACCCGGTTGTGATAGTGAATTTCTCCCCGGGAGTGGGGAGCGGAGACGTAGGACGGAAGGTCCGAACTCCGTAATCATATTGTTTTGTTTGTGATTGCATTGGCGTTCTTATTCTTATATTCATATCTTATATTGCCTTTGTGTATTGCTCTTCATATTGCCCTATCACTTTGGTAGATTGTTTATCTCATCCTTGTGTTAGTTTGTATATCCTTGCATATAATTCATAGTATATCTCATTGCTAGGATATACCCCCTTTGTTCATATTGCTCACTTCTATGGAGATTGGGGCAGTACCAGGCTTTACTTCTATGGAAAACTCGATTGCTTGATCCGGTGGCAACCTGTAAATATCATCAGGGAATACATCTTCAAATTCTCGAACTACAATTGGTTGCATGGCAGCAAATGACGCCTCCTTAGGTCTAGCTCTGTGCTTCACAGGTCTAGCCGAGATACTGCCATTGAGGAATTCAAACCTCGAGTGATCTGGTATCTCAAATACCACACTCCGACGACGACAATCGATAGTGACGAAGAATGTCCCCAACCAATCCATTCTAAATACTGCCTCGAAGTTCGGCAAATCGATCACCAGGAAATCTGCGAAGAGTTCTCTCCTACAGATGACCACATGACATGCTTCATAACTGCTAGATGCCACCAAGACACCACTGCCAGTATTGATATTCCAGCCCGAGGAAAGAGAAGTTATAGGAAGTAAGTGTGTGGTCACGAAGCAACGAGATAAGTAACAATGGTAAGCTCCTGAGTCAAAAAGTGATAAGGCAGGAACGGAAGAAACAAGAACATTGCCTAGTGCAGAAGAAGAAGAACACAATTAAGTTAGCATTCATAAATAAATCCTATCATAATATCATCAGGCAATACTATTTAAGGAAAAATCATATGCAAGCAAAACTAAGAATGAACAACTCTTACCAGTAATGACCTGGTCATTCACCTCAGCTTCCACTGCCGTCATCATAAATGTCTGGCGCGGTGGTTGTTGTCTCTGCGCCTCATGAAAAAACTGCTTCTGAGGAAGAAGAGACCCTACTCGGGGATAGGGTCCCTACTGACCCAGTGCTACTAGGGTAGGTCGAGGTGGAGCTGGAAAAGCTGCTCGAACTGGAGGTGGGGACAAGAGAGCCTGCTATCGCTGCAGACAGTCTTGACTGACATGGTCGGGGATCCATATGTGTAGCACAGACGAAGACTACTGCGACACTCCTGCTGGGTATGCCCAGGGTGGCCATAATAGAAACACTTCACCGAAGGCTGGTTGTGAGTCTGCACTCCAGGGTGCTGATAGGGGTAGCCCTGAGGAAGTGGCTGTCGCTGGAAAAACTATTGTCTTTGCGGAGCCTGCTACTGCCTCGGAGGGGGACGCTCGACATTCCGGGCTGGGGCCACTGGTGGTCTGTTGTGGACCACATGCAGATATTCGGGTTCCTTTTGAACACTCTCAATCTCGCGAGCTGCGTCCAGCACGGCATCATAAGTCGCAAGTGCCCTACCAGCCAGAGCAAATCTAATATACTTATCCAGACCCTTTTGGAACTGATGCCTCCTGATGATGGGGTCGGTAACTAGGTGAGGAGCATATCGACTAAGAGAGGAGAACTCAGCCTCATACTCATCAACCGATCGACCTCAATGCTTGAGCTCGACAAACTGACGAAGAAGCTCGTCTCTGGCAGACTGGGGGAAATACTTCTTGTTGAAGTGCTCTGTGAATGTCTCCCATGAAATCGGCCTCACAAGATGGGTCTTCTCGGCCATCCACCAAATCCGTGCAGTATCGGTGAGCTGGACATCCATAAGATCTATCCATTCTACAGGAGTAATACAGGTCACCGTGAGAATGGTCTTGGTAACCTTGAGGAACTCCTCTGCTGCTAGAGGTCCGCCATCACCTGAGAAGGAAGGAGGTCGCATGTACCAAAATTCCCTAACACCAGGCTCTGTGCGAGGGGGAGGCCGGTGAGGCTCCCGCTGCAATTGCCCAGCCAGATGCTGCTGATTTATCGCCAATCACTGAATCATTGCCAGGAGTTGGCGCAAGTTCACTTCGGGCTGCGGGTTACTACTACCGGACGGGTTACCGTTGCTACGTGTACCCACCATGGTTCTGAAGGAAAGGTAAGAATCAAGACCGTTAGAGGAAGAATAAGAAAATCGGAGTCAAAATAGAAATTGAGTAAGGTAAGGACGAAAAATAATTTATCAAGATAATAGGATAAGATTCAAGTATAGTCTTACGGATGAAATATGATATGCGTCTAAATTATCCATTATATTCTCACTGGTAGGAACTCAGGACCGTGACCTGCATGGGCCACTGATGCGGCATAAACATGTACCAAAAAGGTTGCAAGTGCACAACCGTGTCAAGTTATAGTATAAAGATATCGATCCCACGAGGAAGGTGTTTTGTAGGAGAAAATATAAAATCGGTTCTTATGTTGTGTGCATGACAAATAGGAGTGATGAGTGAATGTGATTGTGAAGAGATTGAGATAGTGAAAATGGTGTGTAAATAGGTGCAAAGTGTAAGTGAGAGTGGATTTGAAAAAAGAATGAGTATGATCAATAAGGTGAGAAGGAAAAATGAATAAAATCAAGAAACAAATAAAAAATCAAGAATGAAGAACAAAATTCTAGAATAAAAGAAAATGCAAGAAATTAAAGATGATGGATTCAATTATAGATATGGGTAATTTAAAATTGAACCCACTTCTTAGAAAAGGATGATTCCCTAGAGGGTTCTAGCCTAAAGGCGAATCAAACAAAATAAAAATAAACAAAATAAAAAACTAAACCCAAGAGGGTTCTAGCCTCAAGGTGAATAGTGTAAGAAATTAAAATCTAACTATAAAATAAATTGCAAAATCTAAACTACAAAATAAAATTATAAGAATTAAATGCAAGAAAATAAATCTACTCTATAAGCATGAAATAAATCTAAGGCAAGAGGGTTCTAGCCTCTTGGCTATTTAACAAGAAAATAAAATCTAACTACAAGCATAGAAATAAATCTAAACTAATAAGCAATAAAAGAGAAAAAGAAAAGAAATGCAAACATTCAAATAATTCTCCATCTTCATATTCATCTTCATCATCCAACAAAGAGAAGAAGAGAAAAATTTAAAGTGGAGAAAAATTATTATTATTAATTGCAACTAAAGTTATAATTTTTGGAAGGCCTTCTTAATTAAGAGTAGCCCTCCTCTCCAAATAGAGTTACAAAATTTTTCACACCTTAACCCCTCACTCTCTACCCCTATTTATAGTACTCATCAATGAATATGAGCTATTGGATTTGTCTTGAGCCCCAAGCAAAGCAATCTCCACCTTTGAATTTGCTTTTTGTTCTTCTCTAGCCCAACATAGGAGGCCCATATGATTTTCAAAAATAAATGAAAATCAAGTTGCATCCAAGTCTGGTCCATGCATATGATTTATTTGAGAAAAAATGCAGCAGGTCCGGTCCATGATGTTTGCAACAATCAATGGTCCATTGGCATTTGATTTTCGGCCCATTCAAGTGATTTCATGGTCCATTGGCATTTGAAACTCAAAGCTTTAAAACTGCAGCAGTCCACCGGCCCAATTGCTTCAATTGATTTTCAAGAGAAAATGAAAATCATGTTCGGCCCAATCCTTGCATCCAAGTCCAGCAGTCCGGTCCTTGAGAGCTTCATTGACCGAATTTTTTTTGGCTTTTTGCTTCAATGTGATATGCTGGAGATCACATGGGAATGGGAATGTGGGATTCTTTTTTTTTTCTTTTTCTTTTGGACCATCATTTGCTTGATGGGCTTCATGCTCTTTGGGCTTCCAACTCTTCAATCATTTTCCTCTTTGACTTTTGCTTCATGGGGTTCTAAAATGCTACAAAAATAGAGAAGAGAGATTTTTAGGGGTTTTTACATTTAATAATATTTATTTATATTTCCATTCATTTATGTGCAAACTAATCTAACAACACTTATTAATGGTATATTTATTCATATAAAATAGATAATGAGGGTATAAAATTGTAATAAAATATGATTATCAGCCACCATAAAAACCTGTCATGCCCCGCTTTCTAAAAATACTGGAGAATCGGAACGTGAACAAGCCCGCGACGCATTAGACTAAGGAGAAATGTCCTAGACCTTCTACTCAATCTAATACGCTAAGCGTCAAGCAATATAAAGCGAAGTCACGGGTCCCCGATCACAGTAGCAAGAATATAATAAACAACTCAGAACCAAAAGATATATATCACAATTGAAATAATCATCCAGACATAATATTCGGACCAAACATGCCCTTATACAAAACGATCTGAATGCTGGAAAATATAAAATACAACGATCTGGCGGAAATGAAAAGTGCTATAAAAGTAAACTAATGATCAACAGCTGATAAAAGAAATGACTAGGCTTCGGCTTCTTCTTCTCGGTCTACAAAGCACTCCTACGGAGGATCCTCTGGCTCTTGTACGACTCCCAACTAAAGCTATCTGTCTTCTACATCTGACGTACAACCCGAGAGAATAGGAGTACGCCAGCGTGCATGACGACGGCAAGATCCCACAAGGAAGAATAGAAACGATCGAACGACCAATGCAATAATAGTAATAATAATAGAAGCATGGCACTAGAATTCTAATAATTTAAATGCAATTCACTACTATAATATTCAGAGTAATCCAAAAATCAATCGGGTAACGAGGTCATGCAGCTAGCGATCAGAAAAATCATCCAAGTAACATGGTCATACAACTAGATGAGATTAATACTTCAAAATCTACAACTCGAGACGTAGTACGTCGAACGAAATAATCGAAATAAGGAAACCCTTATGTATATACCATATGTCTTAAATTGTAGATAATTAAATATTAATCCCGATCTATGTATGAAAAGAAATATAACGGGTCCCTATCTCACAACAACTCGTAATCATCCAAGTAAAGATGTCAATTAACTAGCCATCCTATAACAAGTTACTGGTTCACATCTCACACAGAGTCAACGTTCATATTATCGGATAACTGACTGTTCAAAAATCCCCTACGTGCATCCAGTGGGACTACACGCAATTCGACTCCATCTTGGTCCGAACTTAAGTCGACTCGGGTGAATATCAAATTCACGGACCAAAGTAGAGATACCGATCTACTTTGACCCAACAAACCAACTCTAGTGGCGACACCGATCCACTGGTGCGAGTGTGGAAGATATATCAACAGCCTTATCCGATTACATGAACAGAGACTTTCCCACCCTAATATTGAAAGTACCCTAATGCTACTAGGAAGGAACCCTAGAGGGGGGTGAATAGGGTTTATGCTAATCTAATCCGATTTATACCAATTTAAAACTTATTGATAAATATATCCTAGCAAGAATGATATATTACAAATATATGTGTAAGGATATACAAATAACACAAGGGTAAAATAAACTACTAAACAAACAAGAGTGATATTGCGCAAATAAACAATGCAAACACACAATATGATCTCGGAGTTAGGACCTTCCGTCATATGTCTCCGCTCCCCACTCCCGGGGAGAAATCCACTATCACACCAGGTTTTCAATGTTCACCCGAAAACGTTTACACCTCATAATACGGTTTTCTAGTTCACCAAAAACTTTACAATCACTCACAATGTAAACACACTAAACACACTAACTACTACCTCAAGTGTTGGTCTCTATCATATGTCTCCCTCAAGTGTTAGGAATTACAATCTCTCTCTAGGCATTACCACCTACCCCACTTCTCTTGGGACGACCCCGTCTCTCACCACACACTCTTCTTGGTGTACTAGTGTAATACAAGGTGAACTTCATAATTAGGTACTTTAATACACTTCACGTAATTGCAAGTACACTTCACACCCTCTAAGTGTTGGCCTAGCCTATGTCACCTTCCTCAAGTGTTCAAAATTACCACCTCTCACTAGACTTTACTACCGACCCCACTCCTTTTGGAACCGACGCCAT
>BQKN01000904.1:32816-54087 GCA_022839385.1 Asparagus kiusianus | reverse complement strand
AAATAATAACTTAGACTTATTATCACTAGGAAATTAGGGATATTACAGGTATATTGGTGATATTTAATAAATATTGGAGTGTCAATCAGATAATGTGTGTATGTATAATAGATGTTCATCCTTGATGCACCAAAGAATAAAGCTGTGGGAAACGTGGTATATTTTGCAAAATTTTTGCAAAAGATTTGGTCTCAACTTACCCTAAATCTTCTTTCTGGTTATTTACATGAGAAGCCATTGGTTTGAATTTAGACCTAAAGTTCCATAAACAGTCTTTTAAAAAACAAATAAACTTAACATTGCAACATTTAGCCGATTTTTTTGAGGACGAAATGTAATCTAATATATTGGGGAATTCATGATACATCACCCAAAGGTTGCCAAAAGTGAGAGGATATTGAGATCACCTTGTTTTGCGAGAAGCCTTAGGAAAGTATTTAGCGGCTGATATATCGGACATTTCCATGATATTGGAAACAATGTCTTTTGTATGACTGTTTCTAGAAAAACTCTTTTTTTTTTCTTTTTTCTGTACTTGCTGTTTATTCTGTTGTTTCTAATCTTGAGTACCATATTGATGATAGGAGTAGATCCCATATTTCCCATCCTTATACGATTAGACTCCAAAACGAACCAGCAAAGTTTTCCAAAGGGTAGAATTTTTCAATGAACACAAATTGAAAAAGCACCCAAACTGATGAAGTGCGAGGTGCACAGCTCAAATTAGTAATAATTATCAAGAACCCAACAAAGAGGGAGAGTGAGAATTCCAATCAAGATGTGGGAGTCTTGTGGTGGGATCCAGAGCCTACTCTCAGGAGCAGCGCGATGGTTACAAACATCACAGTTTCTGTCTTCTTCTTCATTTATAGTAGATCGCTTGCTTTTGTGATCTGGTTCCAACAAATCTAGCCTTTCTCTTTGTCCTGTGTCCTGTGCTCGTTTGGGTCATCTCTGCACCCCCGCCGCTCCCATGGGAAAAGAGGAGACTGCCACAGCCACCGCTGATGCATTCGCCTCTGTCGCCAATGGTCCTTACATGGATGTTGTTCAGGGGTGTCATGTTTGACGATGAGTCAGTAAATATTTTCTGTTTTATTTTGATTGCGTTATGATTTTTGTGAGTTATGTGTTCGTGAGAAGATCTGAGTGAGATTGATGAAAAGGAAGAGGTTAATAATCTGGAAGATAGATGGTATATGGAACTGTGGTTCTCTGCCAACTCTGAAAAGTCAAAGTTCTATATTCTTGAAAATTAATGAATATAACCATTTTCTCAGTAGCGACACAAATGCCATAAATCAGAAGCTGGAACTTTTCAAAATGCTTGTCGACTTTTTTGATTCCTTTTGCTTTGCGAGGTTGTTTTGAGCCGGGACTGAGTTAATTTGGTAAGGAAAGTTTAAGTGGGCGAGTTTCCAATAGAATTTGATGGCAAACTTCCAAGAGAATTAAAATTAGCTAATCATCTTGGTAAATTGTATTCAGATCAGATCAGTACAAGGACGGAGATTATATTGAAGGCATGCTGCAGCACTTGCTTTCACGAAACATAGGCTAATGGAGATGCTGCAAGATGTTAGGCTGGTCAACATTTCGGATTAGATTAGTTACTTACCTTGATTTACCTCTCCACATCAATATCTTTCTCAAGTAATTTTTTGCTTATGCTTATTCTACCTTTTTGGCTCATATGTAGTTTCTTGCTTGTTTTATATAAGCTGAAGTTTAATTTCTTTCTGGATTAGTGATTGTATACCTTTTTTAGAATGCATATTTTGCCTTATTTTTTTCAAGAAATCTTAACATGGTAGGTCTTCACATAATTAACTGCTGGCCTTGGTTGAATATTTGAACCCATTTACGAAGGGAAAGAAAAAATATACTAGCAGATGGTGCTTTGAATTAGGCATTCCTTTCATAATTTTCTCTTCTTGGTCTACTATAATTCAAGATTTATATTTCTGCCTTTGCAATTCATAGTATAGAATCCTCATTCTCCTAAGCCTGTTTCTAGAATAATCACTCTCTTTTACTGTTTTCCTTGCTTTTCAATCAGTCCACATGCTACTCACGTATTGTTCATGCCAATTCTGTTCTGCTTACTTTTACCATATCTGTTCTTTTCACTTTATCAATCTTGTATACCCTAGTAGCTATTCTGTTGGATCTTTAAGGTATGTAATCTGTGTGACAGACTTCAAAAGTGACATACACATTTTGTGACTCCTCGTTTATGATGTTGCATTATTTTTGACAGCAATTAATTGTCAACAGCTTTCAAATCTGAATATTGCTATATTATGCAGGTGCATTTTGGTTGATGAGAAAGACAATGTTGTTGGCCATGAATCCAAATACAACTGTATGTAGTGGATTACCATTCCTAGATATATTTAACCATTTACATGAAAATAATGCATATTTGAGATTGAGTTCTTCCATATCTATGGTTAACTTTTTTCGTTCAGTTTTATGTTTTTGCTATTTCTCGCACATGATTGATATATTTATGTTATATGATATTGGTCTTGTGAACAGAAAAAGTACTTGATTCAGAAAGAAGATGCATATTTTTGACAGACTTGATTGTTAGGATTACTAGCTGAAGAGGACTTTCTACTTAATGCATTTAATAACCAACAAAAAGTGCATGTTCTTCCCAGTCCAACTAAACCTGTATGTCTATTTTAATGCAGTAGTCCTTTGAGTTGTAGATTTCTTCGAAACCACTTTTAATTATATATTAGTTTTTTTGAGAGTGTTTTTTTCACTGTATTTTAGCTATATTTGTCCTTTTGATACTTGCACGAGTCCTCCCAGGGTATTTGTTTCTTTTACCATTTTCTGTAATATCTAAGCAGTACCGCTTATGCTTGGTTAGAGCCTTTTAACTTGTCACCTACAACGTTACACGGGTACGGGTGCGGTCATGCGTGTGGATGAGGACATGGGTCATGTCAAATTTGTAAAAGGTAGGATATGAGACACAACTATATATGTACATATTGAAAATAGTAATTTACAAGGGATCAATTTTTTTATTTACATGTTACAAAAACTAGATTTCTGTAACATTTTATGGTTCATTTATTAAGTAGATTATACATTGGGAAACCACTCGTGTTTTAACTTGATACCTAAAGACCCTTTGAAATCATTCTTCCAAACATGGTATGGGCTGTCTTGTTGGTTAATCAGAGAGGATGATTTTCCTCTCCTCCTTGGGTCTTATTTTATAGGTTAGAATTTAGAAAGGAATAATGTGGGACTAAACAATGTACAATACTACTCTCAACACTCCCCCTCAAGCTGAGCATATATATCATACATGCCTAGCTTGGTAAAAAAATATTCACTCGTGTTCTTCCTAGATGTTTTGTGAGAATATCTTTAAGCTAATGTCCTAACGATATGTGCTTGGCTCTAATATTCCCTTCATCATCTTCTCTCAGATCAAGTGACAATCGATCTCTATGTGTTTTATTCTCTCATGAAATACTAGGTTCTCAGCTATATAGATAGTAGCCTTGTTGTCTCTATACAAGCTCATCAGACGTACATGAAGGAAATCAATTTCTGTCAATAAATCTCTAATTTACAGCAACTCACAAGTCAGATTCACCCCTAATTTACAGTAGCTCACAAGTCAGATTCGCCATGGCTTGATACTCAGACTCAACTGTAGAGCGAGAGACTACACAGCGAGAGACTGCACCCTACTTCTTGCTTCTCTAGGAAACAAAATTTTCTTCGAAATACACATTACCTAGTAGTCGATTGTCTATCTGCTGGAGATCTTGCCCAATCTGCATCTGAGAATCCTGCAACTCTTGTATGTCTACTATCAGAATAGAGAATTCCCTTACCTATAGTTTTCTTAAGGTATCTAAGGATCCTCTTCACAGCCTCCATATGGGATGTCCTCAGTGTTGAGAAACTGTCTAGCTACATTGACTGGAAATACAATATCTGGTCTAATAACTGTCGGTAGTTCAAATTTCCCACTAGTCGTCTGTATTTCTCAACATCTTCTAGTTGCTCCACCTGATCCGATGCAAGTTTGATATTGTTATCCACCGGTGAGTCAATACCCTTGTATTCTGACATGACGTTCAATAACATATTGAACACATTTTCACTGAGAGAGGAGAATTCCCTTCTTTTATCTAGCCACCTCAATGCCCAGAAAGTACTTTAAGGATCCAAAATCTTTGCTATGAAATGTTGTTGTAGATACTCCTTCAAATGATGAATGCCTTGTATGTCATCTCTAGTAATCACAACGTTATCAACATATACTATAAGGGGAATTTATTTCCTATTGTGAAATCTCTAGAAAAGTGAATGATCTTCTGAGCTTGTTGAAGGCCAAACTTCTGAATTATTGCTGCAAAACATCCGAACCAGGTCCTTGGGGATTGTTTCAAGACATAAATGGATTTCTTCAACTTGTAGACTTTCCCACACTCCCCCTGAGCAATAAATCCTGATGGTTGCTCCATGTAAACTTTCTCATCTAGAATGCCATTTAGAAATGCATTCTTGACATCCAGTTGATGTAGTGGCTAATGATAGCGAACAACAAGAGAAATAAGAATACGAACAGAAGTAATCTTCGCGATAGGAGAGAATGTGTCGATATAGTCTAGCCCATAAATTCGTGAATATCCCTTTGCAACTAGGCGAGCTTTGATGTGAGCTAGAGACCCTTCGAGATTCACCTTGACTGTATAGACCCATTTGCAGCCAACATTTCTTGCCAAAGGGTAAGGGAATAAGATCCCAGGTATCATTCTCCTCTAAGGTTGTCATCTCCTCTTGCATTGCCGTCGTCCGATGTGGGTGAGATAGAGCTTCGGACACATTATTAAAAACCGAGAGAAGAAATAAAAGAATGATATGACAAAGATAATGAAGAATAAGAAACATAATGGGCAATCAGATATCGAGAACAAGATCATTTATCTTTTCGAAGGGCAAAGGGAAGATCATCTGTAGGAGTAGCACTAAGCTATGTGGCAACATTGTTACTAACTTGTACTTTTGTTCTTTGGTTACAAGTAGATTCTGGCACAATGGTCAGAGTGGAATGCCGTGTATAAACCTGGACTAGTTCAACAAGCTTAGGTGGTGGATCCGCTCGTACAACTGACCCTGAGGGTGCATTGGCAGTAGTCTCTCGAAGGATAAGAAAGTGAACATTATCAGGAGGGGATGAGGGTAGTTTGTCAAAGGTATCTCGTCCTGATTTGTTTTCAAAAAAGGTGACATCGACTGAAATGATGTAATGATCCAAAGAAGGGCAATAACATTAGTATCCTTTTTGAGACTAAGAGTATCTAGGAAAGATTTTCCTAATAGGCTTCAGATCTAATTTTGTCCTTTGAGGACTGTGATTGTGAATGAAACATAGGTATCCGAAGATTTTGGGTGGTAAATGAAATTTTTTGCTATCTTGATACAAAAGGGAAATTAGAGTTTTGTTGTCTAAAATAGATGAAGGCAAACTATTGGTGAGGTAACACGCAGTTAAAATGGCATCCCCCAAAATTGTTTCGGAACTTCACTAACGACAACCCTATTTTGTTAGGGTGTGTACATACAAGATGACTGATGTAGAATCCAATTTTCCTCCAAAAAATTCATAAAAGTGTTATCAAAATATTCTTTGGCGTTGTTTGTTCTTTGAGTTCTAATGTTTATGATGAAACTGATTTTTAACTTCAGCGTAAAAAACTTCAAAAATAGAAAACACTTCAGAGCTAGTTTTCAACAAGTAAATCCAAGTTATGGGAGAAAAATCATCCACAAAACTAACAAAATATTTATAATCAAGTTTTGATGAAATGGAACAAGGACCCCATACATCTGAATGTACTAACTCAAACGGGGTTGTGGACCCTTTTATTGACTCGACTAGGGTAAGACACTTGTTGATGCTTTCGCAGTTGACATCACTCACAATCTAGAGACTTGACACGACTCAAATCATAAACTAGAGTTTTTAGAACTAAAAGTGGTGAATGACCAAATGGACAATGCTCCTCAATGGCTGATGTAGAGCTGACACATGCCACCTGATATGAAGAAAACTCCAGTTCATATAGGCCGTCCTCTCACATTCTGTGGCAATCGTCTTCCTCGTCCTAAGTGTCTAAAAAAGACAACGTGTAGTAAAGAATGTTAGCGTGTAGTTTAATGCTTTAGTTATCCTTTTGACAAATAAGAGATTAAAAGGAAAATGAGAAAGATATTATTATATAGATGAAAGTAGAATATTAGTAGTTTTAGAAATACCAACTCCTGCTATAGGTGTCGTTGAGCCATCAACTAATACTACTGGAGAAAAGGAGGTGGTAAGTGTGTAGGAAGATAGTATATCTCGATTCCCAGTCATATAATCTGTTTCCCCTGAATCTATAAGCCAAGTGCGAGATGACGATGATGTAAGACAAGTAGTGGGTTTACTTGACTGAACTAGTGTGGCTGTAGTAGCAGTGGACTGAGCATTCTGAAATTGTTGAAATAGCTGAGGTTGCTAAAGCTAGCATTGAGTCTTGTCATCTAAAGGACTCTCGTGTGCAGCTACACATATAGACTGAGGATGCTCACCTTGTAACTGAGGATAACTGAACTTCATATGACCTTTTTCTTTGCAATAGTGGCAGTAAATAGAGGAGCTATCTGCTGTGGCTCCATGTGAGGTACCTCTTCGGCCTCTTTGTCCTCTAAAACGTCCTCCATGGCCTCCAAACCGACCTCCAACATGAGCAGGGAATGGTTTTCTCTGTGTAGCAAGTGTAGACTTATGCGCAGACTCAACGACAATGCTTGCGGATGCACTTGGAACTGCTGACCGCAAGATGTGATAAGTCTTTGGTAACGAACGTGTAGCAGAGCTTGCAATGACCTGTGGGCGTGTTGGAGTGTACGACTGTGGGAGAGAACCAAGAAAAGTAAGTACCATCAACTGATCTCATTGGTCCTGCATCTTCCAGACATCTGCATTGATTGGGAAATTTTGTCGTAATTTCTCTGCAAGGCGATTAAAATAACCATAATACTACTCAAACGTCTGAGTTTACTCGTCCATCTTGCTCCTGAATAACTCCTGAATAACCTCATACACCCGGTTGGCGTGTCCATAACCTAAGTATAGCTGCTCCAAAAACACCCATACTTGTTTCATTAAATTACAGTGAATGCATAACTAAAGGACTTTCGGTTCCATACTATTCTAGATCTGATGAAGATCCATACTATTCTAGATCTGATGAAGAAGGCTAGTGTCATTTTGTGTCCATGAGGTAGACACCGTCACAGGAGGAACTATAGTAAGATGATGAGCCTTCCCTTGGCTAGAAACATACACACGAACTAGTTGCATCCATAGGAGATAATTAGACATGTTCAGCTTCTGGTCAGTGATTTTGCATCGGTCCTTCCACCTTAGATAGTGAACCCTCAACAACTAAACAACCATGTACGAAGTACCAATCAACCAACAATCAAACAACCTCCAAACAAATCCTCGCAACTAATCCATCTCTAGCGAACAACCAAACTTCTAAACTATTTTTTACGCTAGGGTTTCTGAAATGTTTCAAATCTAAAATAGGGTGTCGGCGGCTAAACTGTGAGGAGGCCGCTTGTTTGTCGGCGGCTAAACTGTGAGGAGGCCGCTTGTTGGTCGTGGGTGGGCAGTCGTGGTCAAGGACTGGTTGAGGGTTAGTTGCTAGATGACAACTGGACGATAGCCAGACGACGGCTGGTCGCTGCTCTCTAGCGGTGGCAGTGGGGTAGAAACAAGAGATTAGGGTTAGGGTTAGGTGGCAACTAGGGTTAGGGCTAGGAGAGAGAGATGGAGTTAGGGTATGGCTTTGATACCATGTTGTTGGTTAATCAGAGGATGATTTCCCTCTCCTCCTTGAGTCTTATTTTATAGGTTAGAATTTACAAAGGAGTTTGTCCCTTACCAATGTGGGACTAAGCAGTGTATGATACTACTATCAACAGGCTAAAATGAACCCAACCCATGTCAAGTGAGTTGCTTGAATTGGTTGTGGAGTTTAAGATATAAGTCCAAGAGGAGTATGGCGAATGTCTTAAACTAAAACATGTATCATATAATTGAGTACACGTCTGAATAAATGTATGCATATTAAAGGAGTGTCCAAGAAGTGTCCAAGGAGTGTCGGAGTTGGACACGTGCCAAACATGGATATGGAAGCCCAGACGAAGTTTCAAGGTAACCTAGGTCACCTAATGGTTATAGGATTAAAAGAATAAGGTCCAGGTAAGAGCACTTTTACATTTCTAATTATTTACCTACCTTTCTTGCTACCCATTTAATATGTTACTCTAGAGTTGTACCTTTATTTCTTTATCTGGTCATTTGATGCTAAACTATCCCAGATTTGGTTTTAAACCTAAATACACATTAACAGTAAAAGCCTGTTATTTCTGCAAAATTTTCCTTCTTTTCCTTTTGCATGGTTGCATAACTATAATAGACTATCATAGTTATTTGGTGGCACATTGCGCTGTGGTCTTCTCTATGACTTTGAATTTCATCATGAGAAGGTTTTGCACTTTCTTTGAAGCTCTAGAACCAAGAAATTGGTGTATCCTACAGTGTGTGAATATTGGAAATTTGTGTATGATCACAGCAGAACGATGTCTCCACAATGATGGTATCGTCTATAGTTCTGTAACCAAATTTGTGTGGATTCTTTTCTTTTATAGGCCAATGGTTCATTCTAATATCTAGGCTGGCATTGGCTGATTCTCACATCTACTTCTTGTAGATGAGATCTTAGGCTAAGGCTCAAAACAAAGAAAAGTTAAGCTTTGCTATGGACTATAGGCTTAGCAATGACAACAATCCTTGGAGGAATATTTGGTGCCTTAGGAGGATAACTTATAATTTGAATAGATTAAGGTTGCTAAATAAATGTCTATAAACAATGTTGAAAATTGAAATATGCTCACATGGTTAAGGCCTTGGAAAAACAATTATTTTATGTCTATAGCTGTCCATATTTTTTTCTAAGGGACATTCTTAGAACCAACAAGAAAAAGTAGTTGTAGAACAATGATCCCATTTTTACAAAAAATCTAAGAGGGAAATGCCTGAACCCGTATGACGCACTCTGAAATTTCACTTGCTTTGTCTTTACTTAATAATGTCCATTTCTACAATCATATAAATTTTTTGTGTCCAAATAAATGGTTACTTTTGATGTAATAACAAATTGAATTAAGTACATTTCTATCTCTTAATGGGTAAATGTTTGGTTATGCTTTGAAGTGTTTTTGTTTGTAGTTTCAGCTTAATAGGAGCAAAAGAAGTGCCCATCATTCATAAATGTCTAGAATAAGCCATGCATACTATAACCATATGCACTCATATTACCTGCAGACTTACAAATTATCCTTGCTCTAATCCAGACTTACAAATTATCCTTGCTCTCATCCCCACTTAAGAAATATGAAGCTTAAGTGATGCAGTGATCATATATACAGACTGGTTTATCTCCATCTGAACTCATACTTTGATGAATCCATATATAGAATTATAAGGCTGGAATAATGGTATCTTTCTAGTTTTGATGGTTGAAACATTTCCCTATCTGTTGTAGTTAATTGGAATCACAATTATTTGCATTTGCTCAGATGTGTTCTTTTTCACTGCTTATTTGATTTATTTATCTTTGTTCAATGCAATTTTTGGAAGAATTATACTTTGACCAGTGTTTAGGGGTTGATTTCATGTAGTTAATGTTTGTCACCACTTAGTACTTACTACCAATTTCTGAAACATTATTTGACTTATTAGTTTAATAATTTGTCAATAGCAGCAATGCTTTAACATGCACTCGAGTTTAACAATTTTACAAAATTTTCATTTGTATATATGTATAATGGTGAGCGCTGGTATTAATTTTAGGTCATCTGATGGAAAGGATTGAGTCTGAGAATCTGCTTCATAGGGCTTTTAGCGTTTTCCTGTTCAACTCAAAATATGAGCTGCTACTTCAGGTATGTAATGAAACTGCATGTTTATTATTAGAAAGTATTGTTGTTATTGTTCAAAAAAGAAAGTGTTTTGTTCAAAATAAAGGGAGGACACATTTTTTGAAGTGTCCAATTCACACTTGGATAAATAATATTCCTATCTTTTTGAGATGACAGGCTTCCTTGTGTCTCCTAGGGCTAGTAATATATTCATGTTCACTTCTAAGTGAGCTGATATTTTTGGAATGCACGTCGTCATTCTTAACTTGGGGTATATAGGTTATAGTATATTGTTCATTTCGATAAATATTGAACGTTAGAATATTTCTTGAGATTATGCAGTTGTAGTTTTTTTAATTTATGTGGTGGATTAGCATCTCTTCTACTTGTCTCATCATTTTCTGAACGTTTTTAACCTGAAGAGGTTTTAGCCATGCACAAATATCCATGAATGTGATTTGGAAGAGCAAAGGTCAGAAAATGGGCCAACTTTCAAATGCTATTTAATTGTGATATTTCTTATATACAGGTAAAAGTATAATGCAGGCTTGTAAAAGCATTCCTGATGATGAAAACAGAATTGTGTACAATATGGTAGCGCCTATTTTGTCCTGCATGATCCACCCCTTCTAGAAACCAATGACTCAATACTGAGTGCATAACTGCCAGGAAATTGTATTCATATTGATGCAATTTTTTTCCTCCAAAAGGCTTTTAAGGCTGGAAAATCTTCTCTTGAAAAGTTGAGGAAGCGTATTGAAACTTAGATATTTGGTGACAGATAACCTCACTGTTGGGGCTTGGGAAACTTTGGTGATACTTTGTCAGGAAATCATAGTAGTGTCTAATGTTTCAGTAGACCATGAAGACATGTCTTCTTAAATACATTTAGCAACTAGAAGTACTTCTAACACAATTTCAATTCGCAGGTTTTCTTTATAGGTCCTTCTACATGTCATATACAGTTCCTTACTATTGCCCTAAAGGTTTAATTTGCATCTTTTGTAGATATATATTGTTAGAAGTCATATCTGAATTTGGTATCCATGCAAATCCACAGTTTCCTTAAAGATTTCTATTGGCTGTCTCCTATGAATTCCGACATGGTTAACTGTGACATTACCAGATGAAGTAAATAAGCATGTAAAATTATACAGTATTTAGCCATCCCACATTCCATCTTGTTACACTAGATCCTCCTACCTAGTACAAACTTCGGCGAAGTAGTTGATTTCAGAAGTTTATTCTAGCCTGAATATGTTGTCAGGCAATAGATAAATCAAGAGAAGGTAATACATCAAAATACAAACTCCATATTGAGCTTTGATCTTTTGTATTTCACTTCCTAAGCTTTGGTCTCCATAGTTTTGCTCCTCTTTCTCCGATAGTTATAAGTGCCAATGTTGTTTGTCTTTACAGCTTTGTAGTTAGGAGTGCCTGTAGAAGTTGTGCTTATATAATGGTCTCTGGTAAGCCATTTTCTGCATGCACAATTAGAGCATCTGTAACCAATAACAACTAAGTAACTGAGTTATTATTAATAACACCCATAATTATGTCAATCCATGAATAACCCTTCAAATGGAATATTGATGAAAAACTAAGTTCCATAACAATTTGGTAATTTATTGCATTACTTGCTCGGATTAATTTGCTTGACTGCAGTCATTACTGGTTCATGAGTTTGCATATTACTTATTTCATGAACTTTCCACTCTAATTTTTTTGTGGATTATTTGGTTATGATTTGCTCACTCTAATTTGTTTTGTCTAATATTGCTGGTCCGATAATAATAATTTAACAATTTTTAAGGTAGCGTTGCCTATCGCGATAATGACAAAATATTATGTTGATTAATGTTATATGCAATTTTTTACAGCAAAGATCTGCGACAAAGGTGACGTTTCCTTTGGTATGGACCAATACATGCTGCAGCCATCCACTTTATCGTGAATCTGAGCTTATAGAAGAAAACTACATTGGTAATCTTGTTTTTAGAGAGAAATAAATCCAATACTAGTTCTTTTCAATTACAAAAACTTAACTAAACTATAGTACATTGTTTTAGGGGTTAGAAATGCTGCTCAAAGGAAATTATTAGATGAACTCGGTATACCTGCTTCTGACCTGCCTGTTGATCAATTCACACCTCTTGGACGAATACTTTACAAAGCCCCATCTGATGGAAAATGGGGAGAGCACGAGCGTAAGCCCTTACAACAATGCTCGCCACTTTCGTTTCTCTCTTGGGTTTTTTAGATATTAAATCAATCAATCTTCAATAATTCCATATTAGTCCTTCAAACCTTTTAAGTCCCTCCAATCCCATGGTCTTGCAACTTCGTCCCTCATGACCAAAAATCCACAACCCGCACCCCCCAACCTCAACACCCAAATAAAAAAGCACTAATGTTTTTCCCTCAAAAACCCTTGCGTTCATGAAAATATGAGCTGAGGGACATTTAGAGAGTTTTTCTTTCCTTTTTTTTTTCTTGTTGTGTGTGTGTGTTTTTTGGGGGGAGGGGGTTGGGTTTTGGTCGAACTAGCTTTTAAGTTAGCTTTTTCATATCTACTTGTTTGGTAAAATACCAAATAAGTTAGTTTGTAAGCGTCATTTTAAAAAGCTGGTGTACTCTGGCTTTTGAGAAAATAGCTTATAAGGTTAGATAAATTAGGTTTGACCATACAAGTTTCTATTTCACCAAACAATTTTTATCATAAAAGTCAAAGGCCACCAAGCTAATGTAGCTTGAAAGCTCCTAAAATTAAGTACCTCCTAACACCCATTGAGTGACCAATTTGCAAGACCCCTTAGGATTGGAGGGACCTTTGAGCCAAGTCATTTCAAAGATTTGAGGGACTAAGATGGAATTATTGAAGATTTCACGGACTAATATCTGAAAACCCTTCTCCTTTTAATTTGTGTTTTTAATCCATATTTTCCTTTGCTTGTCTTTATTGCAGTCGATTACCTTCTTTTTATTGTTCGAGATGTCAATATGCAACCAAATCCAGATGAGGTGGCAGATGCAAAGTATTTCAATAGGGATCAATTGAAGGAGCTGTTGAGGAAAGCTGATGGTGGAGAGGATAGTATAAAGCTATCTCCATGGTTCAGGCTGGTTGTCGATAACTTCCTGTTCAGATGGTGGGATCATGTTGAGAAAGGTACGCTCCAGGAGGTAGCTGATATGAAAACTATTCATAAGCTGTGACATAGAAGGTGAACATGATCAGAAAAGGTTTGGTACCAGTTGATTAAATGTTTGTGCATCAATATTTTGTTGGAATAACCAGCAGCTGAAATGTTTGCTGATAGGATGAGACTAGCATTTTGTTGTACTATTTGGAGCCCTCTTGTTGTTTCCTTCTGCAGTTTTAAATTCAATTGGTTATTATGATAATCTGGATCATCATTTTCTTGAGTCAAGTTTCGTTATGCTTTTGTCGTTAATTTAATCAAAGAATGCATGTTGCTTTTTAGCTACTTCTTGCAATAGCAAGTCGTAGGCTCTACTACTACACGATGAGTGTAATGCATATTTTAAGGTCTAAATTGCGTTTAAATGTCCTACAATTTCGCTCACCTTTTACTTAACTGGGCTCTAGTTTAAAATTGAGCAAATAAATGACTCAAAATATTTAAATATTGCAAATAAATGCTCTAAAATCTTGAAATGTTGCATTTTGATACCCTTTTATTTACCCAATGTTGCATATAAATATCTCAGTTTGTAAATAGCCTCACTTATATACCCTAAGGTTTCTAAAAGTTAGCCTCACTTATATACCCTAAGGTTTCTAAAAGTTACATTTTAGTATCTTCTGTATGTGGTGTTCTTGGATATGTAGAGAAATTGCATTCTTTTTAACTTTGGGCATTTAAGTGCAATTTAGCCTATTTTAAGTAGCGTTGCAGTTGTCAAGCGCAACTCTAGGCAAAAAGGATAAACTTATAGGATGCTGAGCGAAAAGATGAAAGCCTAACGGTCATTTTTTTGACACTTTTTTTTAATATAAAATTGTGCCCACAGTAAAAAGAATGTTTGCTTATACAATTCCCATTATAAATTCTTTTGATATCCTCTCATTATCTAATGGTTATGTTAAATTTAATAAACTAAATATTTATATTCTCTCTTTAAAAAATGATAACTCTATAATCTCTGTACTGATAGTAGAAATATATAAGCCTAATGCTCCTATAAACCTAAATGGATAGAAATACTTGTCCATCAACTTTTTTATCTAATAGATTTGTTTTGAGATTTGTGCAAGATACGTGTTAGATAAAAAAAAATTAGCGGGCAAGTGCTTTTTTCCCGATTCTCTTCCTCCCCATCTCCTTCACTTAAATTTCTTCAGAACCATCAAGAAAGCTATAAGAAGAACGATATTTACCGTGAACTACGTCTCATCGCCGATGATTTTACATGTATTGTGGTTCTCCACTTCACAATTCATCAAGGTTAGCCTTTAATTTGCCTTCTCAATTGCTTCTATCTTCTTCCTGATTTTCCGTTGTGTTACAATTTGCAAACCATGGAAATTTTAAGTGCTTTCCTCACACAAGGGATCAATCTGACAAAATTATTGGGTTTTAATAGCCTTTAATGTTTTCCTCCTTAGGTTACTCTCTCAAGTATACAAATTTTTTAAGCCAAAAGAAGATCATTTCACAAAGGAAACGAACGATAATAAGATTTAACGTAAGAATCAGAATCAGTCAAATCCAATCTAAAGCAAAATGCAAATTTCATAAAGAACATTGAACTAAGAATTTTTTTATGGGCGAATATTGTTCGCTGAGTCTGTTTATGTGCTCGAAGATGAGGAAAAAGAGATTGTTATTTTGCAGGTACTAGCCCTCTAGGCTCTAGGGTCATTGTTGCAGATAGACCCTCTTTCTTTTTTTTTGCGAGTCTCTTCTTACCCACAGTTAAATTTTGGCGTGTATTAACCATAGGTGAAAATTTAGTGAGTCTTTCTACAAGTAAAAGAGTCGGAAATTTTTTACCTAATGGGTGTATCTAGAACAACGAAACTATAAGGCTAGTAAGTCCAAAACAGCGGTACCACAAGGGTTCTATATGCAATTAACTACACTTTCAAGTACTGGCTTGAAATTCAAAACTGCTAGAGTATTTTAGATCTGGAAGTTATGACTTTGAGAAGAAATCATTATTTTGTAAACCTTATTAAATTACATATGTATCAATGGAGAGATACGAAAGTTTACTTTCAAATATAACATGAAAGATACAGAAGTAAATATTACCATACGTGCAAGAAGTCAGAAGAGATACAAAATTAATTATGTTAGACCTAAAAATCACGATCTCGCTCGGTCCCATTTATATCGTGAAACGAACATAACCTAATTAGTAACCGTCACTGGTCCCCTATCGCTAAGGGCGGGTGGGTCCGTCGTTGTCATTATGTTGCATACCTATTTATCTTCTGTTTTCTATTAACGAACGATGGTCTTCAATATAATTATCGTTATATTTTGGTAAATTGAACTCATTTTCATTTCAAGCTCAATTATAAATTGGGATAAAAAAAAAAGAAGCTCAATTATATATAAATCAAAACATCTGTACAACATATTTCCACACCAAGTAATAGGATAGTGATAGTTTCTTCCCAATCCCTTTACCCATGACGATAATTGAGATTGACACCAGTGACCAGTCCTCTACAAACAAGTACTCTTCAACCGCGAGACTGACAAATCTGTAAATTATTACCGAAGCAATAGACATAAGCATTAAAACAATGGACAAAATTTTAAAAGCACCCTTTTTTTATTTTTATATATCAAAATCGATCTATTCGTTTTTAATCTGCAAAACCGACCCTTTTCAGAAGAAAAGGGTCGGTTTTGCAGTGGAGTTCATTTTCGAACTACACGGGACTGCTAGTCCCGTGTAGTTTGGCCAAGAATTGAAATGCACGGGATTAGCAGCCCCGTGCATTTGATTGTTGTTTCACCATCGGCTGCGAGCCTATATACGATATTTCCTTGCTAAACTTTCCTTTAACATTATGCACCTAGTATCATTATTAACACAAACTATTACTAAATTCTCGATGCAGGCCAGTATTCACCATCAAAAATCATCGGGCTAATCCTAGACCAGCCCTACTTCGGCGGCACAATGAGAACCAAATCGGAAGCCGCCTCCGACGAAGACCCCGTCTTCCCCCTCCGCGCCAACGACACGATGTGGTGGCTTGCTCTGCCTGTCGGCTCCGACCGCGACAACGAGTACTGGAAGGCGAAGCCGCCGGTGGCTGATCAGATCGAGCGGCTGCCGAGGGTTTTTGTGAAGGGGAGCAAAGGATGTTGGAGAGAGCTGGGGCTGACGTCGTGGTAGGTTTGATGAGGACGGGTATCATGCTGTTGAGTTGTTTGATGCTGTGAAGGCTGAGGCACTTTGTGAGGAGGTGAAGGAGTTTGTGCACGGATGCTGCTGATGTGTTGGATTTGTGCGGTGAAACAACAATCAAATGCACGGGACTGCTAGTCCCGTGCATTTCAATTCTTGGCCAAACTATACGAGACTAGCAGTCCCGTGTAGTTCGAAAATGAACTCAGCTGCAAAACCGACCCTTTTCTTTTGAAAAGGATCGGTTTTGCAGATTAAAAAACGAATAGGTCGATTTTGGGCTACGTGGGCTAAATACCCATATTGGTATTTTAATTCAACCTCATTTGCCAAGAAGGTATTTTAAATAAAAAAATCGGCGTTAAGGCATTTTAATTGATTAAAATTACCAATTAGGTCATTTTTCTCGTCGGCGACCACTTTTCCGGCGAGAACTCGTCACGTGCGTGACACGTGATGACTTAATCTGTATAAATACCCATATTAGTATTTTAATTCAACTCAATTTGCCAAGAAGGTATTTTAAATAAAAAATCGGCGTTAAGGCATTTTAATTGATTAAAATTACCAATTAGATCTTTTTGCTCGTCGGCGACCACTTTTCCGGCGAGAACTGGTCACGTGCATTTTAATTCAACCGGTTTTCTGACGTGGCAGTGGTAGGAAGAATAAGAGTCGATGCATTTTAAAATCCCCCATTTCTAAAATTGGTAAAAAAATTAGCGAAAAATTAGTGGAGAAATTACCGTATAAATAGAACCTCTTTCTCTTGCATCGATCCATGGCCGCGCCGGCGGCAATCTAGTCTGTAGTGATCTTCGTCTTCTCACTCTCTTCTAGAAGTTCCTGGAATCGGGGGTTTTGGTTGCTTCTGTTAGCGGTAAAGGTAAGATAATTGAGTTGGATTTGAGATCTGGAGTGAATGCACGGAAGTTTGATCTTTGTTTTGAAATTTTTAGGGTTCAGGTTGGTTCGTTTTGGACTTAAATTGTGATTAAGCCACATCAGCAGCTAAAACCGAGCCACATCAGCAAACCGAGCCACATCATCAGCTAAAACACAGATTAAGTCATCACGTGCCACACACGTGACGAGTTCTCACCGGAAAAGTGGTCGCCGACGAGAAAAAGACCTAATTGGTAATTTTAATCAATTAAAATGCTTTAATGCCGATTTTTTATTTAAAACACCTTCTTGGCAAATGGGGTTGAATTAAAATACCAATATGGGTATTTATACAGATTAAGTCATCACGTGCCACGCACGTGACGAGTTCTCGCCGGAAAAGTGGTCGCCGACGAGAAAAATAACCTAATTGGTAATTTTAATCAATTAAAATACCTTAACGCCGATTTTTTATTTAAAATACCTTCTTGACAAATGGGGTTGAATTAAAATACCAATATGGGTATTTAACCGTCGATTTTGCTATATAAAAATGGAAAAAGGGTGCTTTTAAAAATTTGTCCTAAAACAATTTAAAAACTATGACCTACGGAGAGTCAGGACCACCACGAACATCTTCTTTTATACATGAACGCAGCTTCTTCTGGGCGTCCAACAAAATCTCTAAATTAGATTTCCTCTGTTAGTTTTCTTCTGGCCTTTTCTTGTTCTTTCTAAAGCTTGTTTCTTATATGCATCCATTCCGAATCAATTCAAAGAGAGAACATGGATGGTAACATTAGGTGGCTTTTCGCGCTTTAATGCGAAGATGATATCGATGAGCATAGAGATGATGACGCACTCGCAGGAGGAGAGTTTTTGGAGTGGGTGACTTTGGAAAAAAGAAGGCTAGATTCGATCTGCAATACTGTGTAACCTTAATTTTATTCACCGTGATGAACAAGCTACCAAAGAGATAAAAGATAAGACTAGTTTTAATATTATTGCTACTGGTTGAACATAAGATATTGGGAAAAAAGAGGGAGAATAATTTCCGTGTTTATTTTTAAACCCAAGTATTTTGTTTTGTATCTTTGAACCCAATCATTTTTATATATTTATCTCAAAGCCCAAATTCTAAAATACAACATATATAAGTTAGTGAACCTCACTTAATGGGCCTTACTTAAAATTTTCTAAAAATTCCAATTTACCCCCTTCCCTTTCTCATTTAATCTCCCCTTCTCTCTCATCTCCTTTACTCTCTTCTTCTATTCTTTAACTCTCATGGACCCACTAATTACTCCTCTAACTCCATTAATGCATAGGGTATGATTGCTCAATTTTAACGGGGATTCATTACTTTTTTAATAGTATAAGTTATAATTTCCGTCCTTCACTTCCTTGATTGCTCAGACTTATGGAAATCATATAGATGTGACCATATCAAGTGAAATCATCTATAAGTATGATAAAATATGATGCATGATGTCTTTCTCTCACATCATTAGACCATATATATAAGATGCAAGGGAATCGTGGTTCTCATAGCTTTGTCAAATAATTTTCTAATTGTTTTTCAACCAAGCAATGCTCACAAGTAGGCAAGTCAACTTCAATGATAGGTTCCTGAATATTTTGTCAAGCGAACCGTTTCAACCTCTCTCGCCCTATATGCCATAATGTAGCATGCCATTTAAAATCATCACCGACATCATTCTAGAAGAAGCTATATAAGAAAAATAGCTACTAATATTCTTACAAATAGAAATAGTGTCCAACACCATAAAACCATCTGATAAATACCCATAACTATAATAAGTAGTTCACAAACACAACATAACAAAATCATTTTCAAATACATATTTAAAACCTAAACCTTGGAGGATTAGAACTGAAACAAGATTTCACCAATAAAGATACAACATGGTGCACCTTTCAAATCCAATTTACAAGTGTCTACGATAGAGTTATTTCCCACGTAAATATGTCTACTCCCAACTAGAATTTGATGAAGCTATGCAAACATTACCCGATCTCACACTATATGGCTGGTTGCTACTGAATCTACAGGCCAAATAGAAATAATTTTAGCTAGCATCAAACAACTACTAACAAATATAATAGAAAAAGACATTGTATTGCATACTTTCAGCTTATGCATTCATGAGCGAAGTGACCCGATTTGTACAATTGTGACAGGCTATCTTAGTCTTGTCTTTGTTGCCACCGTTTAGTCCTTCCTTGTGCTTGTTATATCTAGCCTTCTACAAATTTGGTCTAATGTCTCTATCACACCTATTGTCCCAAAAACAACTGATGGGCGTATAACTAGGCTAGGCAGCATATACAATCAAGATAGTACTACCTGAAAGAATATACTTAAGCCTATCAGAATGATCGATACATATATCTCATCCACCATATCTAGAATAAATTCACAAAATCATACATAAACACAAATACAAAAAACTAATATATAGCAAAAACAAGTGTATAGTACAAGTACTCAGCAAAAACAAAGAATACTCAATAAAAGTAAACAATAAGTCCCACATATATTGAATAACATAAAGGATATCACAAGTCTGATACTAATGTCATCCTTATAGAAAATAAAATAATAAGGTCGCACAGCCATACAAGTCCAGAATAACAATTGAAAGAGCTAAATATATTAGAGTCAATACATAGCAGCAGAAAAATTAAACATAGTCAAAAAATAGCAAAGTCCAATAACTAGCAAACTCGAACAAAATATAGATAAATAAGCATGTAAGCTGGTTGATGTAACCCCGTCTATTAAAGACTGCTACACTCCAAAGTGCATAAAAGCAAGTGTGATATGTCTGGATTCATCACTGTGTGCGAACAAGGATGATCAAAAAAACTATCTAGCAATTCGTAAAATGAAGAAGTGGTTTGTTCACATGTAATATATATCATGAATGCATGACTAGTATAAACATAAAGACCATATAAATGTATTGCTTTACTTTCTCTCATGAACATGAACATGCATCTTAAAATCCAGAGCATAAAACAAAGCTAGCAGATAACCAAATATGCAACAACATAGAGATCACAAATAAGAGTCCACTTATATCATTGAGTGTGATGTAAGAGCAGTGTGTACATCTAGAATAGCTTGTGCATCTAACTATTCTTAGATTTTACTTAATATTGTTGAAGAAAATCTCTTACACGATAATGTGTGTTTGGTGTACTCATTGGGAATGATATTTTGGATTCTTACTTTACTTAGTTTATATGCACAAACACATCTGGCATTGGTGCTCAAAAACAACTCTAGGCCGCACATTATCTATGAGATGTCGAATTCCCTCCCATTAACTAATGCTCATAAGCTTTTTCACTACTTCATTACACATGATACATCATGCATTAGACCTAAATAACTCAATCCATAAAGAAAATTCATCATGGGGGTGCCGTCTCTAACTGGGTTTCTAAACCGAACAAAACATGTCCGTCAAATATCAAAGCAAAACATTCATGAATTGATACATACTGATTCTTGATTTCTTTCTTAGTTTCTCTTTTTTGTTTTATCATATTTTATACTTGATCAAGTTTTTGGTGGTTGAGAATCATGAGCCTATGCTCATGGTCGCAAGGTATCCCAAATTGAGAATTTTTTAAATTCAAATAGAAAACATTATTGATTTACTATCTTCCGGGGACATGCCAAATATCCAAACATAAAGTAATCATTTTCATCATGTATATACGATATCATGGTGCCCAATTAGTGTCAAGATAATAAACTAAGCAAATAAAAGTTTGAGGTGTCACCTAGGCCAACATGTATAAAGTACATGGATTCTAGGTCATGACATATGTAGGCGTCAAAAATTGCTCATAGGTCCTCAGACACAGTTCAAGACAAGGAGAAGACGATAAACGTTATTATCCAAGTCGAGGGAATTTATCCAACATCAGTAAGTGTATG
>BQKN01000904.1:4046-32806 GCA_022839385.1 Asparagus kiusianus | reverse complement strand
TTGATAAAGTTGTAATCTTTATTTTTCATTGTAAGAAGATCTTATAATAAGATCAACTTTTCTTTCAGTTTGAACTTGTAATCGATAAACGGTGTAACAGGTTTGAAAACAATGGAAAAGACAACTTTTGACACAAACAACATAACGTAACATAGCATGGCAAAAGTATACAATAGAACACTATGCAACAACATAGCACGATAAGCTTTACTTGAATCTAAACTTGAATGTATCATGATTTTGGTAAAACAAACATAAACGAGGAACTTCAATCAAGTTACTATTTTATCATCAATTTTATCTCAAGACTATAAGAAAAAGCAATGTTACATAACTGATATCATAATTCATAAATAGAAACTAAAGAATCATGAAAAAAATTAGCTCAAATAGTTTAATTTTTTGAGAATTGAAAGAATTTTTTTAATGAGCGTGTGTGTTTGGAGGTTTGGTGAGTCACCCTGATGTCATTTTAGAAGTTTTGATAGTAGACTAAAAAATCAAAATAGAATATCATCTTTAAACATTTGTTTGAGCATGTGCGCTTATTGTTTGTGACATATGTGCTCAAACATTATAATGCATTCGGGTATTTCACTGAGCTTGTGCGCTAGATAAGTGCTCGTTTTGAAATTCACAAAGTTCAAAACGTTTCTAATCAAATTCTTCCTCAATTCAAAACCAAACAAAAAACCAACTTTAACCTAAGTTTTCTATTGGCCAAGACGAATCTACTCTTTTGAATGTCACATTAAATGATCATGCATTTCTAAATTCACCATTAGATCCCTCAAGCTCGCAATCCAAACACAAAATGAGGACAACCCCTTATCCAATCTACTCATAAATATCCAAAAATATCATAAAACTACAAATATCTTAAAAATACACAAAACAGAAGAAAAATTTCATTAAAACATGGATCAAAGACTTTATCTTACAAAGTTTACAGTAACCTATAACAATGGTTCCTTCTTGTTGAAAGGTGATTGTAGATTGAGGTCTACCTCTTAGAAAGATCATCCCTTGATCAAATCCCAAGAAAACACAATATAAATACTTCCAAAATCAATTTATATTAATAGGAAGAGGAGAATAAGATCTTTAATACCCATATATATCTAAATTTCCAAAAGAAAAACTATTGAGAAAGAAAACACTTGCGTTGGGTGTGGAAGTAATCCCATTCTTGGTCTGTAAGCTCTCCAATCTTAGTCCCAATTCATGAAGGATAGGATTTGGAGCTTTTATATGGCGCATTAGAAGATAGTTGGGTCAAATGTATAACCACCCTATTGGATCCAAAATGCAATAAGCTAATTTGTTATAAAAACCCATTTATATCTCTCTTAAGGTCCAAACCATTATGAAAATCCAAAAATCCATTTGAAGCAAAAAAACATAATTTAGCAAACATAAAAAAAATATTTGTGATTTTTTGGTTGAATAAAAGCATGTGACATGTGTCAAAAAGCAAGGTTTTGATAAAATCAAACAACTCAAATTTATTCGATCAGAATATGTGGTTGAAATTTATTCGAAGTGTGATACAACCCTCTACTTCTTCTGCGCTTAGAGCCGAATGTTTCGCGTGAGCTAATCTCAATCATGTATGCCGCCCCACTACGTTTCTTAATTAGAAGATGATCCTCAAGTTCCACATGGTGAGCAACATTATCAAAAGTCTTGATGTTGTCATTGTGGGTGAGGTTAACCCACATATGTTGTTATGAGATAGGTAGAGAATTTATGACAACCTAAAATCTGTTGTTCACTAGAAAGCTCATGCCTTGCTACTCTTAACTAGATAATCATGTTTGACATAACAGTAAGATGTTGCCTCATAGAATAATCATGACACTTTTTATAACCATCAAACTTTAGAATAAGCTAGTGCTATCTAGCAAGAGAAGTCCTACCATACTGGAGATTAAGAGCATCCCAAACTGTAATACCCCATATTGTCAGGATTAAAAAAATAATTTTGTAATCAATTCTCTAATAATGAGATGAGATAGTGTAAAACCCCAAAAAGTTGAGATGTGATTAATTGTGATAAGTTGATATTTATCGTGATAAATATCATTAAATGGGGTATGAGTATGGTAACAAGTGTTTTGAGTATAAACAAGTTCATACATGAGAAAAAAATGAGTCAAAAACATGCACAAAGGTAAAACCTGCACAAACTAGAAAAATGCGGTCCGGTTGACCGCCGCACACCTCGCGGTCGAACGCCGATCGGGAAAATAGTTTTCCCAGTTTGAGTTGGTTTCGGGTATTTTCAAGCCCAGGTCCGTTTCTTTGCCATATATATCACATGTTCACAAAATTTTATATCTTTTTCAGAGTTCTAAAAACCCTAGCAGCCACCAAACCCTCTCCTAAATCCTAGTTTGATTTTTGAGAAAGTTCAAGAGCTTTTGGAGCGGGATTTCGGTTTGTTTTGGGCTTGTGGCTTAGGTATCTATCTTACAATTGCATCTTGCATGTTTTTCAATAAGTCTTAGATAAGTTTTATCTCTGTTAACCCTACTCCCAAGTTTTTAAAGGTTTTTAATGAGTTTTAATGTGATTTTATTGAGCCTAATCGACTAGTTTGAGTATAAAAGCAATTCTTTTATATTTTATGAATCAAGATCAGATCTTTCTATGTTTAAAAGTTTAAGAAAGAATTTCCAAAGGTGATTTAAGATCTAAAAGCAAATAACAATGTGGTTTAACTAAGTTTTAATATTTTTATCGACATATCGATGTTTTCGTGCATGTTTAGGGTTTGAATATGATACATCATGCAATTAATCATGTTTCATGTGTTAAATAATCTTCAGATATGTTAATCTAGTCTTTACAATGTTCTACACAAGTTTTATGATGAATTAAATAAGTTTGAATTATGAAAAACATACACGAACACAAAATCACAAACCTACAGAGCAGGCTCTTGATCACGGTCCGGTCGACCGCCGCTTAAGGTGCGGTCGACCGCCAGGCAGGCAGAATCATGTGCATGTTTTGACTCACGTATGATGTTTTTAAGGGATTTTCTCGATCTATCTGAGATGTAATATTAAGTTTATGACATGTTTAACACCTGAGGAGTTAATGAACACAAAATATGGACACACACATTGAGATACGTGCACTACTGCTTGAATTATATTTTTAAATAAATATATATGTATAGTGGAGATGCACAATACATGTTTGAGTTGATTGTTGTTGGTATAACACATAATAATGCATACTTATCTGTTGGGGATGTTTTGGTGTGGACGCTTATCCCGTAATAAGACCTCGGCAACACCACACTAGGAGTATTTGGATGTTATCCCATAACGAGACCTTGATGGTACTAATACTCAAAGATGATCGATGTGTTTCTGGATTGGACTGATAAACCTATACTCCATGGTACGATCATTTGGATGCATCATCCGGAATTGGTGAGATAAAACCTATTGCCGTAGAGCGATTGAGTAAGGATGTTGAATCCACATGTGAATGTAAGAACCTTACAAAAGTATCGTTATGTGATAAAGACATATACACACAGTTATAGTTTGCTCCCATGTTAGATTACCCAAGTGTGGGGTATATTTTGGATACATGACATACCTGATATGGCCTATAGTGATATTTGAGCTGGATGATATTTCCTTATGGCTACGCTAACTACCTAAGAGTAGTTTGAGATATTACATTGGTTCATTATGATAGAGTTTGGAGTATTTTTCTTGGTGTATTGTTTTCATTCATAGGATCAGAATTAGTATTTAATGATTCACAATTTGAGACATGGTATATACATGAGGGTTTCCTTGTTTGGATTATTTCGCTCGACGTACTAATTCTCGTGTTGTGGGTTTCTAAATACCAATCTCCATTTAGAGTTATATGAATGATTTTTATAGCTATATGTACTAACAATATTTTCTTATATACTTCTACTCCTTCCCCTGGGGGTGGTGGAGATGATCTCGCTAGCGCTTTGACACTCGTTGTTCCCCCCTTTCAGGCAGCGAGTTCGGCACACTGAGAGTCGCAGGTTGATGGGATTTTATCTTAGATTCCATCTAGTTATTTACATTTGTAGTTATTTTAGAGCTCTACATTTAGTTGTGTATTTTCAAACTCTAGAGATTGTGAATCTATTTTGTAGAGGTTGAGTGCCATAGAGAGATTTCATTTGACTCTTGTGATGAGACATACTATATTTATTTCCAGTTTCAAAGATATCTTATCTATTTACAGTTGGGTCCTGATGATGTTGTTTATCTATACTTCCTCTGTGATTATTCTTTTCTTTGTACTACTTCTTTATTATTTGTCTGTTTGTACCTTTACCTATTTGTTGATTCTACTAGAGAGATAGTAACTGTGATGGTGAAACATGTTGTTGCACGGTATTGGTGCATGGTAGGCTTGACAATCCACGTTTCACCTTAAACTGTAGCCTTGTGTGAACCATGAGGCATCACAGTTGGTATCAGAGTTCTAGTTTCGATATTCATAGGATCATCCCTGTGTCATATTGTGGATCTAGGATAGAGTTTCCTAGGAATCATGTATAGAGTATGCTAGAAATTCCTAGTATGAGTGAGGACGTTATATGTATATTCGCTAAAATTACAAATTTTTTTAATGATGATGACTATTTGCTTTGAAGTATAAAGTATGCAGTGAATGATAAGTGATACTATTTTCTTATTGATATATGTTTTATCTTTATGCCTGAGATCCTATATATTGTGTTTAACAAGCTCTACTCCTAAACTTATATATGTCATGTAGAGAACATGGTCGCAGAGGTACCCGTGCTCAGGGAGCTGAGCAAACTAATGGAGAGCCCAAGTAACAGCAGGCTCCGCAGTACTTAGTAGATCTCATAGCACCTTTTGCAGCGTGACTGGCAGTGATTAAGGAGTAGTTGACAAATCAGGCTCAACAAGAGACACCTATTCGGGAGGTGACACCAGAGGAGACACTGATAGATACACCACCACCATCAGTTGATGACGGATCTACTGAGCAGGAGGCTTGGCTTCATCTGGTATAGAGATACCAGAAGTTGAAGGTACCAGAGTTTCATAACTCATCAGATTCCATTGCTTCACACAAGTGGAAGGAAGATGCGAGTAACGTCTTGGATATGCTTAATGTGAACACTGTGTAGAAGCAAAGGCTAGTAGCTTTCAGCCGCAAGGGCGATGTGGGAGGATGGTATCGGCTTTGTTTCAGTGGATGACTGTTTTGTGAGAGACTTTTGTTTACATCTTCGATGAGTAGTATGTGTCGGCTGCAGCTAAAGCCGGGAAGAAGTTAGAGCTAGCTCGGTTAGAGTAGGGGGATATGTCTGTGATGTATTTTGAGAGTAAGTTTTTGACATTACTTAGATTCACGGGCATGTGACACACTGAGGAGCAATAGGCTCAGATTTTCTTGATGGGGCTTCGCCCGGGTCTATGTCGATAGCTGGTATCCCGGAGGTTTCGGTTAGTGTAGGAGGTGATGGATGCCGCCATATCTTAGGAGATGGAGACAACTATGTTTTTGAAGGGTAAGGACACTAAGTCAAGATAGCCCAAGGATAAAGGTAAAGGTAAGAGATCATTTATAGGACTAGGAGGACCCCAGCAGCAGGGTAAGGGTCCACATCAGTAGGGTCTCCATAAGAAGAGACATCAGTAGGATCAGAGGGCGCAGTAGCAGCTCAGATTTTAGGGGACTTGTTTCAACTATAATAAGTTTGGACACAGAGCAATAGAGTACCGTAGCATACCCACAACAGGCCAACAGGGCAAGAATCAGTAGCAGTAGCAGAATCATGCTCAAGGCCAAGGACAGGGCCAAAAGTTGAGGATTGAGGCACTGCTAGCAGTCCCGAGGATTGAGGGACAGGTGCGAGCCAGACAGGAGGTTCAGTAGGGACAGATAGTCCTATACATTCCAGACGATGTAGCGTAATAGTCTTCAGCTACCGGCAGAGTCTATGTAGTTGTTCCTCCCGATCATAGCGCGAGCGGGGCCGTGGTGGAAGGTACATTCCTTGTGAACTCCTTTCCATCCCGTATTCTTTTTTATTCTGGCGCTTCACATTCTTTCATCTCTTATGATTTTAAGATTAGACTTTCAGCTTGTAGTGCAGCCTTTAGATATTCCATTATTTGTGTCTGCTCCTTTGGGAGAGGTGTCTCACTTCGAGAGTGTTTGTAGGAGATGTGTTATCAGCTTAGATGATTCCGAGTTTGTGATTGATTCGATCATATTACATATGTCTGAGTTCGATGTTATCATTGGTATAGATTAGTTATCTTCCTACTATGTGAGTATCGACTGTTTTGTGAAGACAGTCAGCTTACGAGCTTTTGATGGATTTGAGTTGGTAGTAGCGACCTCACGAGGCAACTAGTTTGCGGAGTTATTTTTATCATACGTCCAGGAGGTGATGTTAAGAGATCGGGGTTCCATTTTGAGTGAGACACGAGTGGTCTCAGAGTATCAGCATGTCTTCCAAGACATACCAGGTTCACCTCCAGTAAGAGAGGTTAAGTTTTACATAGAGTTATAGCCAGGCACCACACCGATTTCCCGAGCACCTTATCGTATGGCGCCTACTGAGATGAGGGAGCTGCAGATCCAGTTAGATGAGTTATTGTCTCAAGGTTTTCATTCACATGAGTCATTCTTTGTGGGGAGCGTCGGTCCTTTTCGTGAAGAAGAAGGATAGGAGCATGCAATTGTGCGTTGATTATCGTGAGTTAAACAAGGTCACTATCCAAAATAGGTACCCACTATCGTGGATTAATGACTTGTTCAACCAGTTACAGGGAGCGTAGTGTTTCTCGAAAATAGATCTTCGTTCCGGTTATCATCAGTTGTGGGTCCGGGAGATGGATATTCCCAAAACCTCCTTTCTGACTCGATATAGGTCTTTCGGGTTTCTTATCATGCTATTTTGGCTGACCAATGCACCCACGGTATTCATGGATTTGATGAATCGGATTTTCCGTCCATACTTGGACCAGTTCATGATCGTGTTCATCGATGACATTCTTATTTATTCGAGATCGGAGGCCGAGCATGAGCAGCATTTGCGGTTAGCATTACAGACTTTGTCGAAGCACCAGTTGTACGCAAAATTTAGCAAGTGTGAATTTTGGTTATCTGAGGTCAGATTTTTGGGCCATGTTATTAGCCGGGAAGGCATTGTAGTAGATCCGACTAAGGTAGAGGCCGTTCTTGATTAGGAGCCACTGAAGACTGTTACCGAGATTAGTAGCTTCTTAGGTCTGGCAGGCTATTAGAGGAAATTCATTCAGGATTTCTCAAAAATTGCGATGCCACTTACATGCCTTACGAAGAAGGGTGTACAGTTTGTTTGGGGCAAGGAGTGATAGGAGGCCTTTGAGACTTTGAAGGCTAAGTTGACTTTAGCGCCAGTGTTGATTTTTCTGAGCAGTGATAGGACTTTTGTTGTCTACACTGATGCGTTGTTATCTGGTCTTGGAGGTGTTTTGATGCAGACCCAGAGAGTTATGGCCTATATTTTGAGGCAGTTGAGGACTCATGAGTATAATTACTTAACGTATGACTTAGAGCTAGCATCAATGGTCTTTGTACTAAAGACGTAGAGGCATTATTTGTATGGAGTACAGTTCGAGTTGTTCATCGACCATCAGAGTTTAAAATACATCTTTTCGCAGAAGGAACTTAACCAAAGACAACGATGATGGGTCGAGTTTATCAAAGATTATGAGTTTGCACTTCAGTATCATCCGAGGAAGGCGAATGTAGTAGCGGACGCATTGAGTAGGAAGCATTGTCGCGATCTTGCAGCTTTGAGGTGTTCATTACATCGAGATCTTTACACCCTCAGTCAGTTTGACTTTAGGCCAGAGATTAGCAGGAGTAGCGTATTTTTGGGAGCTATATCAGTACAACCATCTTAGAGTGATAGAGTGGTCAGAGCTCAGCTAGAGGATTCTTAGATTCAAACCCAAAAGGGGGAGATTCCCAAAGAGACCAAGGCTGATTGGACTATTAGAGAAAATAGAGGCCTTCGGATGAGGGACCGGTTAGTTATGTTGAACAATTCACAGCTGAAGAAGGAATTATTTGATAATGCGCATTGTACCAGGTATATAGTGTATCCAAGCATAAAAAAATGTATAATGACCTGAAGGGATATTTTGGTGGAAAGGCATGTGTAGGGAGATTGCAGAGTATATGGCTAAGTGTTTTACCTGCTAGCAAGTGAAGGCAGAATATCAGAGACCTACAAGAACCCTACAGCCTTTACCCATTCCTGAGTTCAAGTGGGTAGATATTTCTATGGATTTCATCGTAGGGTTGTCAAGATAAAAAAAAGAAAGTGATTCTATTTGGGTGATAGTAGACAAATTAACAAAGTCGGTGCACTTCTTACATGTGAAGACGACTTATATAGCAGAGACGTATGCGAGGATTTTTATCTAGAAAATAGTTCAATTGCAAGGAGTCCAGGAGACAATTGTATCAGATCGAGGCTCAATCTTCACATCGTATTTCTGGAGGAGTTTCCAGCATGCATTCGGCATCCAGTTGTCATTCAGTAGAGCCTTCCACCCTTAGATAGATGGTAAGATGGAGAAAGTGAATCAGGTATTAGAGGATATGTTGTGAGCATGCATTATAAATTTCTTAGGTAGCTGGGAGGATCACATCCCATTGATTGAATTTGCTTATAATAATGATTATTAAGCTACCATTGGTATCACACTATATGAAGCATTGTACAGGAGGCCTTGCAGATCGCCTATTTGTTGGGCAGAGCCAGAGGATAGCCAATTGCTTAGGCTGGAGCTTATGAGACAGACCACAAAGAAGGTGGCATTGATTAGAGAGTGTATTCTTGCTGTTCAAAGTCAGCAAAAGAGCTATGCGGATCAGAGATGACGACCACTAGAGTTTCAGGTTAGAGACTTTGTCATGTTGAAAGAATCACCGATGAAGGGCGTTCATCGATTCGGTAGACATGGAAAGCTTACCCCAAGATATGTTGGTCCATTCAAGATTATTGAGCGTGTTAGAGCTGTTTCTTATAGATTAGATCTTCCAGCATCGATGTTGAGTGTACACAACCTCTTTCATGTTTTGATGCTTAAGAAGCATTTGCGTGACGAGGAGCAGCAGAGAGTGATTGATGCACCAAAGATTGAGATTCGGGATGATTTGACTACCGTAGAGGTCCCGGTTTGTATTCTTGCTAGAGAGGATAAAAGGCTTAGAAACAAAGTTATTCTATCAGTGAAAGTTCAGTGGAACCGGTAAGGAGCCGAAGCAGCCTCTTGGGAGCACGAGGAGGATGTACGTCGTGACTACTCGCACTTTTTTGAGCAGGTAAGATGTTGATGTTTGAGTATGTTTATACACATTTCTGTTTATGTTATATTATTTAACCATATTTATATTTACGATTAGAATGGGGTACTAACACTTAGCTCCTAATCACTCGGAACATAAGGTATATATATGGGGGTTTCTTGCTTGGATTTTTTGCCTGACGTACTAGTTCCGTCTAATTAGAGGAGTGGGAGTGCATGCATTTTAGATTATTAAGTATAAATATTTGCTTATGATTCATATCTGGGGATTAATGGTACGAGATGTGTATATGAGGGTTTCCTTGTCTGGATTATCCCCTCTTAGTGGTTTTCTCATATTATTAATCTCTAAGATATGATTGCGGAATTTCAAGGAAGAAAATCTTTTAAGGGGGAAGGGGGTGAATGTAAAACCCTAAAAATTTGAGATGTGATTAATTGTGATAAGTGGATATTTATCATGATAAATATCATTAAATGGGGGTATGAGTATGATAGCAAGTGTTTTGAGTATAAACAAGTTCATACATGAGAAAAAAAACGAGTCAAAAACATGCACAAAGGAAAAACCTACACAAACAGGAAAAATGTGGTCCGGTCGACCGCCGCACACCTCACGGTCGAATACTGATCGGGAAAACAATTTTCCCAGTTTGAGTTAGTTTTGGGTATTTTAAAGCCCAGGTCCGTTTCTCTACCATATATATCACATGTTCACAAATTTTTACATCTTTTTTAGAGTTCTAAAAACCCTAGCAGTCACCAAACCCTCTCTTAAACCCTAGTTTGATTTTTGAGAAAGTTCAAGAGCTTTTGGAGTGGGATTTCGATTTGTTTTAGGATTGTGGCTTAGGGATAAATCTTAGAATTGAATCTTGCATGTTTTTCAACAAGTCTTAGGTGAGTTTCATCTTTGCTAGTCCTACTCCCAAGTTTTTAAAGGTTTTTAATGAGTTTTAATGTGATTTTATTGAGCCTAATTGACTAGTTTGAGTATAAAAACAATTCTTTTATATTATATGAATAAAGATCAGATCTTTTAGTGTTTAAAAGTTTAAGAACGAATTTCACAATAAGATTTAAGATCTGAAATTAAATAACAACATGGTTTAACTGAGTTTTGATGTTTTTATTGACATATCGATGTTTTCGTGCATGTTTAGGGTTTGAATATGATATATCATGTAATTAATCATGTTTCATGTGTTTAATAACCTTCAGAGATGTTAATCTAGTGTTTACAATGTTCTACACAAGTTTTATGACAAATTAAATAAGTTTTAATCATGAAAAACACGCACGAACACAAAATCACAAACCTACAGAGTAGGCTACTGATCACGGTCCGATCGATCGCTGCTTAAGGTGCGGTCAACCGCCAGACAGGTAGAAGCATGTGTATGTTTTGACTCACGTGTGATGTTTTCAAGGGATTTTCTCGACCTATTTGAGATGTAATATTAAGTTTAAGACATGGTTAACACCTGAGGAGTTAATGAACACAAAATATGGACACACACATTGAGATACGTGCACTAATGCTTGATTTATGTTCTTAAATAAATATATATGCATAGTAGAGATGCACAATACATTTTTATGTTGATTGTTGTTGGTATAACATATAATAATTCATACTTATTTGTTGGAGATGTTTCGGTGTGGACGCTTATCCCGTAATGAGACCTTGGTGGCACTACACTAGGAGTATTTGGACCATATCCCATAATGAGACCTCGACGATACTAATACTCGAAGATGATCGATGTGTTTTCGGATTGGCTGATAAACCTATACTCTACGGTACAATCATCTGGATGCATCATCCAGAATAGGGGAGATAAAACCTATTCCCGTAGAGCGATTGAGTAAGGACGTTGAATCCAAATGTGAATGTGAGAACCTTACAAAAGTATCGTTATGTGATAAAGACATATACACACAGTTGTAGTTTGCTCCCATGTTAGATTACCTAAGTGTGGGGTATATTTTGGATATATGACATACATGATATGGCCTATGGTGATATTTGAGCTGGATAATATTTCCTTATGGCTACGCTAACTACCCGAGGATAGTTCGAGATGTGACATTGGTTCATTATGATAGAGTTTTGGAGTATTTTTCTTCATGTACTATTTTTATTCATAGGATCGGAATTGGTATTTAGGATTCACAAATTGAGACATGGTATATATATGAGGGTTTCTTTGTTTGGATTATTTCGCTCGATGTACTAATTCTCGTGCTATGGATTTCTAAATACCAATCTCCATTTAGAGTTATATGAATGATTTTTATAGCTATATGTACTAATAATATTTTCTTATATGCTTCTACCCCTTCCCCCTAGGGGCGGTGTAGATGATCTTGTTAGCACTTTGATGCTTGTTGTTTTCCCCTCTTTTAGGTAGCGAGTCCGGCACACGGAGAGTCGTAGGTTGATGGGATTGTATCTTAGATTCTATCTAGTTATTTACATTTGTAGTTATTTTGGAGCTCCACATTTATTTGTTTATTTTTAGACTCTAGAGATTGTGAATCTATTTTGTAGAGGTTGAGTGCCTTAGAGAGATTTTATTTGACTCTTGTGATGTGACATACTATATTTATTCCAGTTTCAGAGATACCTTATATATTTACAGTTGGGCCCTGATGATATTGTTTATCTAGACTTCCTCTATGATTATTCTTTTCTTTGTACTACTTCTTTATTATTTGCGTGTTTGTTCCTTCACCTGTTTGTTGATTCTACTAGAGAGATAGTAACTGTGATGGTGAAACATGTTGTTGCAGGTGTTGGTACATGGTAGGTTTGACAATCCGGATTTTACCTTGGACTGTAGCCTTGTGTGAACCCTAGGGCGTCATAAATAGTTTCCTTTGGTTTACCAGTTTAAAGGAATATTTATGCACTAGTTAGCGTTTACGTGTCAAAAAGCCTAAAAGGGTTTTAAATCAAAAGTGGTCAACCTCTTAATTAACTTGTTAAGCAAATCCCTATATAAGGCCTAGATAACTCTAGAATTAGAAGTTTATAGATTTTTGACACTCAGCGGACCGGTGAATGGAGGAGGAAGAGAAGAGCTTTTTGATGTATGTTCTTTAGCTTCGACATCATCTTTTCTGTAGAAAAACCCAAAGGCAAGTACCCACTCACTCTCTATGTCTTTGATTCTTATATACAATTAAATTCCTTGCATAAAGCATATTTTGATCCATTGTGATGCTTGAAGGCCTTCCCCGTTGATGTAAAATTGAGTTTATATCGATAATTTTGGTGTAAAACATGCATATATGTGATTTTTGCAGTGGGAAATTTTTTTTCTCAGTCTTGTGAATCGGATGAACAAGAGCTATAGCTTGGTGCAGCTTGTCTATGATCTCCAACTTTCACAATATTTATATCTTAGGAATATAGGGTAGTAGCAAATAACAATAGATATCTATTATCCTTGTAATTGGAAAGTGTGAATGTCACCTTCATATAATAGAGTCTTGATCATTAAAAACTAACTTTCATTTTCCTAAACTTGTTCATCTTCATATGTTTGATTTTTATGTACTTTTCTTCTGTGGCAAACTTAAATTCTGCGTGGAGTTATTGTGTTGGAAGCAAAGCTCCTTGTGTTAGCAAGGCTCGAATGGAAGTTTACGAGATAAGGTCTTAAACAAATTGAGTTAAGATTTTCTCATTTTGGCGAGGTTCACTATATAGGGTATCAAATAAATTGAGTTAGAATTTTCTTAATTTGGAGACATAGTAAAATTCACTACCTTATCTTGGCGAGATTTGCCTTAATACTTTGCTGAATAGGGGTGAAGTTCACTTACTTCAAAACAGTCATCTAGGCAAAGCTTAGTAAGTCAGTTAGGCGAGACTCAGCCTAAGAATTTAAAATTCAAATCCTCGATTTGTGCACATGAAATCGTGGTAGGTTTTTTTTGAACGAGATTCCTAGCGAAGTTCAGGGTGAAGAATTTTCGGTGAAGTTTAGGATCTATAAATAGGACTATTTACCTCCTTCTTCACTTTGATTTTCAAAACCCTAATTTTTAGAACTCCTAAGTCTTCTCATCAATAGCCCCTTGTCGTACAATATCCAGAGGAAGAGGCTCTGTTAGAGGAGCTAGTCGGCCAAGAGCTGAGGATGCGACGACACAACTAGAAATGGCTATGGGTAAGTTTTGAACCCACTCATGATGATCTTTGGATCGACCTAATTCATCCTATCGGGTTTTAAACAGCACCTCAAGGAACTTCAAAACTTGATTCGTTGCTAAAGGCTGTGGGCAAAGTTTGCCAGTTTGATCCATGTGACTGAAGTTCACTGCTTTCACTATGAACTTCGGTTCATCCTATCGACATTTATATGCTAGAAATGATACTCACTTAAGGGTGAGGTCCGCCTATGGTGAACTTTGCCTCTAAGTGTGAAGACTTGATTGATCTCATTTAATCTTTGTCTTCTAACTCATTTGTTGCATGTTTCCTATGCAATTGCTTATTCAAGAGCTCTTGTTGATCATCATAGTCACTATAGTCATGATGAAACTCATGACCCTGAAGTGGCATATGCCTTTGATGGGAATGTCATTTTATACCTCGAAGGAAGCAGCCAGGAGAGGATGAAGACTATCCGATCAGGTGACTATCAAAGTTTATGGGAGATAATTACTGATGCAAAGTTCTTCGTTCCCAATGAGGATGCATCAATGAAGCCTCATTTCCTCTTAGGAGACAATACTCCGAAGATAATTCTCTTTTCAATTGGGGAGGGGAGCACTGGTACTATACCCAGGGAGATCGTCGTTATTATCTATCAATGATAGAATGTCAAATCTCCTTCAAGTTCTTCTAGGACCTCGCCATGCCCCACCTTATGCGGTATAATCTCACGAACAGAGAAGATAGTGTTAAGATGGGCTCCTTGAAGCATGATAGTGGCTTTCGCTAAGAGGAGTTCTATGAATTCAATATCATAGGCCTGCATCCGGGTTTTGTTATTGAGGATGCTTTTGTTAACGAAGTTCCCGTTGTCAACACCTTTAGGAACGAGCTCGTCAAGACTAAAGCACTATATCCTAACGGGGATATTAGATTACCTAGTTGGATTAAGTCACAACATACCCAGTGGTAGATCCATTTGATGAATTTCATCTTTGAGGAGTGATTATGAAGAACAGGGCTCTATGCTACAGTGAGAGCTTCAAAATATAGTGCTGAGATTTGTGCACCTATATTATACTGCATTCTTGAGCTATATAATACCGGCAGTAATACTTTTTTCACTCCAACGGGCGAGATCAGGATCGATTTGCACGAGAAGTTCCAAGTATCACATTCGCTTATGGGGGATTGTCTGCACAAGGAGTTCTTTCCTACCAATGTGGGGTTGAACAATTTTTCACATGTTGCTCCTATTGTAGAGTTGTTCCGGGAACTGGTTTGCCATTTCCATATTTGTCAAAAGATAGTTACAAGTGCTAGGCATGATTCTACCATCATTCATGTTTTTTGGGTTGAATACATGTTTCCCAATGTAAGTAGGAAGGGAAATGTGGATTCAACTCATCCAGCCATGGATACTGAGATTGGGAATCATACCTTCAATGACGGCCAAAGACTTCACACTACTGAATCAGTTGAGTGTGGGTTCTGTGCATGTAATAAATTTGAAAGCTTCCACCACCAGGCGAAAGAGCTGATACCTGAGCTGGCGCTGCTTGTAGGCTTTTTCTTGATTTGGCTAAAGGGTTGTATTGTGCCTTCTCAACCGAAGGATTGCATTTCCATTAAGTTGTTATTCCCCACCGTGTTGCTCACTTCTGGATATAACCTACCCCTTCTACCAACAATGGGAAAATCCATCACGGATTGAGAGAATTAGCCACTGAAAATCTAAAGCAAGAGGATGGTTGTCTGAGGAATCTCCTAACCCTAGAATGGAGCTACCATACATGTATCTAATGACATGGTCTATTCTACACTATTCTCCAATGATGTCGACTGCTATGCCGATTGGAGCGAACGCTTTATTACTTAAGAGGTACGAACATTTGAAGTGGATAATCAAATATTCTATCGGTGGTCAGAGTCTCCTTCAGAATAAGGATCATTACCATCTTTACTGTTGTTGTAGGAATAAAAAATTACCTATAGGTTCCTGCACATAGCTCAAGATGAAGAGAAGATGATGAACAATATTATCTAAGTCAAAGAGGATTATCTAATACCATAGAGAAGCTAACAAGTACATGAAGTGAGTCGACGAAGCATACGAGTCAACGTAACACGCGAAACGGTAAAACAACGAAGAAACAACTCAGCCAAGAGCTGTGTTTCGCCCATAAGGGGTGAAACACCATATGTGTCTCGCCCATGGGAAGTTGTAGGTCTCTTCTCCAGCTTTCCAACGCATCTTAAATCACCTCATTCCAAGATCAGACAAGAGCTTTCCGGGGTCACTTGCCCATCGGTCCAACCAGCGAAAGCTCCAGCTAAAGCAGTTCAGTCCAAAAAAGAGATGTCTACCTTCATTCTCGCTCAAACTAAGCTAAAATTCCCAAGACGGTCCAAACTGTTTTGTACCTGCGAGACACCAATGGTGTCTCGCACATTTTAGCCATGATGCGATTTGATTCTGAAGAAGCTTAAAAGATAAAAGTTGTAGGTCTCTTTGCCATCTTTCCAAGGCATCTTGAAACACTATTCTAAGATCGGACGAGAGAATTAAAGCCAAAATACATGAGACAGTCCAAGTTATTTAGCATCAGGTGAGTACGAAACACCATGGGTGTTTCGCACCCAGTGCGAAACAAATAGCCTATTTCGCCCGGTTAGCCTCTCGACGATGCGTTTTTTGATAGATTTTTAGGATTTGTTCATTCTAGAGCCTCTCCAACTGGCTTGAGTCTATCCTTAAATGTGGGAAAGTGGTTATTAACTGAAGATACACTCTTATCCAAGAACACGGTGATACGAGTTGCCGTGCGAGCACCTTTGATCGCGGAATTATCAAAGGTGGGTTGAGAAGAAAATAACAAGAACACAAGAACAATTCAGTGGTGGCGAAGGAAAATACCTTCTCTAGATTATGAGAATAATATAACTTACCTCACAATCTCACTAGAATTGAAGAACAATCTCTCTCAATTCTCCCCATACAATCTAAACTCTATTGATTGTTTTAAAACCCTAAAACAATCCCTTTTATATGTGGAACAATGTGGATGGCGTCATAAATAACCAAGCCTAATTCCTAAAGAAATTCGTGTAGACAGAAACCTAAATGAACCAGGAAACCATCGATGAGTCGACTCACGTGTTTGTATGAGTCGACTCATATCATATGGGTCGACTCATGACAGTCATGAGTCGACTGGTCAGAAACTATGTCAACACCTGCTGGGCTTCGTGAGTCGACTCATGACAGTCATGAGTCGACTCATGACACATGTGTTGACTCATACAGTGATGAGTCGACTGGTCAGAGACTTTTGCTAAAACGGCTGAGTTTCATGAGTCAACTTATGACAGGCATAAGTCGACTAAACCTGATGAGTCGACTCATGACTGTTATGAGTCGACTCATAGGCTAAAAACTGAATGCTTTGATTCTCTGATTCGCCATCTCGGTCCATACTTCAACGTGCGTTCCACTGTGCTGTTTTACACCTTTATTCTCAAGCTACCATGAGAATCATCTATCCTCAAGCTCCCATGAGGATCGAGTTCTGAAGAGAAGATACACCCGTATCATGGGTCCCCTCTTTAGGAACTTGAAGTCCCATTCAAGTTAGAACTTCAGCTGAGGAAACTCGTGAGCTCCTCCTTCCCTGTTGAACTACTTAGCCTTGCTAGGAACCTGACCTTTGCGTCTAATAAGAAATGACTCCTTCGTCCCCCGCCTCGTCGTGGTCGTCTTTCGCTCCAGAATGCAATCTTCTTTCAGCGGCTCTTCTCTATCAAACCACAAGTCTTCAACATGTGGTAAGATCACCTTGTTGTCACCTTCATCATCCAGCAATGGAGGCTCAAACAACTTCAAATACTCAGCATTGATCACCGAATATATGCCTAAGTAAGGTGGCAAATCCAGTCTGAAAGCGTTGTCACCAATCTGATCGAGAATCCGGAATGGACCATATCGTATAGGTTTCAACTTCTTCCCTTCTCCCTTTAGCCTCTCCTTACTTAATTTCAGCCATATCATGTCGCCTATGCTAAAATTACAAGGAACCCGATGTTGATCATGCTTCGCCTTGTACTTAGCTTGTGATTTCTTCAATTGAGCTTCAACAACGGTATGAATGTGTGCAATCTTCTCCAGAAATCACTGAGCATGTTGCCTCTCACTCCCCTCCTTGCCATCAATTATAGCTTCACACGGAAATACAAGATCGAACAGACTTGGTGGTAAGAATCCATAACACGTCTCAAACGGTGACTTTCCCGAAGATCCATGAATAGCCTGATTAAAAGCAAACTGTAGATATGGTAAACTCTCATCCCAAGTCTTGGGATGCCTGAAATTGTATCCTCTCAACATGTGCACCATAGTCCGATTGACTATCTCCGTTTGTCTATTAGTTTGTGGATGGAATGCCGTGCTCTTCTTCAACCTAGTATCCATCAATTTCCACAAAGAATCCCAAAAATACCCAAGAAACTGGCTATCTCGATCCGAAATAATCGAACTCGGCAAGCCAAAGTGTTTCCACACATGCTCAAAGAACAATTGTGCTGCACCCGCTCCCGTCACGATCTTCTTGCATGGAATCAAAAACACCATCTTACTGAATCGGTCCATCACAATGAACAAATAATCATTCCCACGCTTGGTCGTCGGTAATCCTCCTAAGAAATCCATAGAAATACTCTCCCACGGTCTCAAAGGTACCGACAATGGTAAATACAATCCCCGTTTCCTATTGGAAGGCTTCGATATGCAACATAACTTACATCCCCCAACATACTTAGTGACATCCTCCAACATCTTCGGCCAAAAGACATAGTGCCGTAGATTGAGAAGCGTCTTCTGAATGCTAAAATGACCTTGCACACGTGATGTATGTGCTTCTCTAATCAACTGCAATCGGTCTCCATCCTCCGGAATGCAAAGCGACGTCCCACGATACAACAAACCATCCTCACCAATCGCATACTCCCCCTTTTGACCTGCTTTTGCTTGATCAAACACACTACTGAAGTCTTTATTAGATGTGTACATCTGTACATACTCCAAAGGAACTAAGGGTTGAATGCGCGTCGCCACCAAAAGAGCTCTCACGGGTGGGCGAGATAACATATCGGCTAACTTGTTCGTTGTCCCCTTCTTGTACCTAATAATGATGTTGAACTCCATCAAATAGGACATCCACTTCATGTGCCGAGCCTGCTGTAGCTTCGTTTGGGCATGTAGAAATTCCAATGGTTTGTGATCTGAGTGCACAACCACCTCTTTACCCAACAAATACACCCACCAATGCTTGATATCCTGATAAAGTGCATAAAACTCCTTGTCGTAGGTAGGGTAGTTCTGAATAGCACCCGTAAACATCTCTGAAATGGTACTCCACCGACTTCCTATCTTGAATCAACACAGTGCCCATAGCATAACTAGAAGCGTCGGTCTCTACCTCAAAGGTCCGCTGTAGATTCGGCAATGCCAACACTGGTGCCTCCGAGATCTTCCTCTTTAGTAACTAAAAAGCCTCCTCATGCGTCTTTCCCCGCTCGAACTGAACCTTGGCCTTCGTAAGGCCATGCAATGGTGCCGCATATGTCAAAAAATGTCGAATGAACTTGCGCAAATACTGGCAAGCCTCATGAAGCTCCTCACCTCAGTCACTGTCCTAGGTGTTGGCCACTTCGTGATCACCGCTACCTTGCCTGGATCTATCTTCCGCTGGCCTTTCCCCATGATGAACCCGAGATACACCAACTCGTCCTTCCCAAATTCACACTTCTTCCCATTGAACTTCAGCTATCCGTTCTGCAATACTTCAAACACCTTCTCAACATGAACGAGATGCTCCTCCCAGGTCCCGCTGTACACCAAGATATCATCAAGGTAAACTATCACAAAATCCTCTATAAAAGGTCGCAACAAATCATTCATAAGTCTCATAAAGGTAGTCGGAGCGTTGCACAATCCAAACGACATCACCAACCACTCGAACAGGCCCTGCTTGGTCTTAAACGCGGTCTTCCAAGTTTCATCCTCCCGAATCCTCACCTGATGGTAACCAGACTTCAAATCCAGCTTCGTGAAAAACCTCACTCCCTCTAACTGGTCCATCAGATCATCAATCCGAGGTAATGGGTAGCGATTCTTGATGGTTATCTTGTTGAGCGTCCGGTAATCCACGCACATGTGCTAGCCTCCATCCTTTTTGTGTACCAACAAAACTGGCGATCCGCAAGGCGAACAACTCGGCATAATCACTCCTGTCTCGAAAAGCTCCTGAACCTACCTCTTGATCACCTCGGACTCCTCTATCAATGTGCGGTATATACCTATATTCAACAAGGAACTCTCGCCAGTCAACATAATCTCATGCTCCATACCCCGTCGTGGTGGCAGTCCCGTGATCTCTGAAAACAAATCCACATACTTGGCCTTCAACCTGTCAAGATCTCCCTCCTGAAGCTTGCTCAAGGTGGTCAAGCACACCTTACTCAGCTGCTCCTCATAAGGCCTAATGAATAGGAGTACGAACTTCTTGCTCACGTTCACCAGCCTCTTCGCCTGAGTCACCGTCACCAAGCTGGTCTCCTGTGGAAGAGACGCTGAACGAAAAATGAACTGCCCGCCTTCCTTGGTGAACGTATACTTCTGGGCCCGCCTATCATAGATGGCAAATCTATCGCACAAATAAGGATTGCCCAGTATCACTTGGCAAACGTCCAACAGAATAACGTCGCATGTGACCTCGTCGATATACGACTCGTGGAGTGCAAATCTGAAAGTACATTAGTTGATCACACTTAATCACGCCTCCTTCTTAATCCACCCTAAAGGATAGGGTTTCAGATGTTTGATCATCTTTAATCCCAGCTTCTGAACCAAGACCTCGGATATCAAATTCTTCTGGCTCCCTGGATCCACTATAGCATCAACCAAGCTGGTCTTGACCTACAACTTCAAAACAAAGAGCTGCTCCCTCGGGTTTTCGTCCGCTGTTGTAGCATGCTTCCCCGCCATAAGGTTGAGGCTGTCGTTGGGTTCTGTCATCCCGAGGACTTCCTTCGGACCCTGCGCTACCACGTATGCCTTCTCCTCCTCCTTCTTCTTCAATCCTTTTGGCTTCAGATGAGGATACTTCTCCCAACAACGATCAGCTATGTGTCCTGTCTGTTTGCAGTGATTGTATGTCAACCCTGCCTTCTCTGAATCACCCTTCTTCTTCTCTTCTCTAGGCTGAGAGCCACTTGACTTGCTACCTGTAGGTGTAAATTTCTGATTTTCCCAAAAATGGGGGATTTTGTTTGTATTTATAAGAAAGCTTATTACAAACTAAATCAATCTGAATTACAACAGAAGCAGAGGAAGGCCCTCTTTGTTTAATCGTGGGGACTTTAAGGTAGCTACAGGATGCTTCGCTCGGTGCTCGTGCCGAGTCTGCTTCCCTTGGACGGTTCGACCGAGGTTGCTGGAGACAGCTTCAGTACTCAGTAGAAGCTCAGGTTGATCGAGTTTGGATCCTCTGGCTCGCCGGCGATTGGGGCTTGGAGCTAGGATGCAAGAGTAGGCAGAAAGCTTCTTCCTTGCTTGATTGATCAATTGATCGCTCCCCTTTTCAAGTTACTGAAAGAAACCTTTTAATGGGAGAGATACAGTTTGGCTGTTCCTGGAATTATGGGATGTGACCATACGTTGTCCAGAGACATTCTGCTGTTCCTCGGTGCTGCCAGCGGTCATTCGAGGAGCCGCGTGTTGCGTCACGTCATGTAGGAGTGGGAAAGACCCTCCTCGTACTCGTGATGGCGGTTGTCGGATACTCGAGTGAATCTGACCAACTCATCGAGCGCCAGCGGCTCTCGTCCTTCGTTTGGACGAGTGAGGTAAGCAGCATTTATAAGGGGGTCGACGGTTCTGACGCCTGTCCGCTCACCTTGTACTGTGGGTGGCTATTCGGCGGTCCTAGAGTGCCGCATCTTCTCTCTTCAGGTCGAAGAAGGCGGGAAAGCATGTCCCTGATACTCGAGTGGACTTGGACATCTCGCCGAATGCTGGCAGACTCGTCCCCTGACTCCCCTGACTCAGACAGCTGAGGTGAGCTGTATTTCTGAGTGTTCAGGTCGACTTGACACCTGCCCAGTCTTTCGTACTGCGAGCGGCCGCTTGGCAGCCCTGGAGTACTGTGCCTTCTCCCTTCGGGTCAAGGGAGGTGGGAAAGCCCATCTCAGCACGTTGGGTAGCAAGTGCTTGGCCTCATTGGCGGTCTCGAGATTTGCTGGCGGATTTGATGATAAACCTGCTCTGGCGAGTTGTGTGGCTTTGAGCGACTTCTCTTTACAGGCGGATTTCATGCTAGTCTATGGCGGTATTATTTACCGTCTACAAGACCCCCTTCAAAGTTTTCAGACCTAAACCGGCTTGTGTGTGGTCTGGAATACTTTGAATAATGAAGTTCTTAGCAAAACAGCACATTCGGTTCCTTTTAGGATTTTTAGCAAACCCTCAGCTATCAACGGGTTTGATATGCCTTTACCGATTACCGTTTGAATCGGGCTAGCCATACTATTCCCCTCAGTATGATGAGTTTTCGAGTAGCTTCTCTTAGGCTTAGCGCTAAGATTTCTACTCTGACCCTTAGCCGTCTGAGGCACGGGTCTAAACAAGGTCGCCTTGTTAGTTTCGAGATTTTCGTCAAGTCGTTGGTTTCGCGCGGGCGAGATTTAGCTTCGATGGCGAAATCTCGACGACCTTCGGATTATATCAGGATCTTCGCCGCTGAGACCTTTCTCTTGGAGTGAAAATAGGTTCAACGCGAATGGGCTACGTGTCCATTGGTGGGGCCCCGTGCCCTCCCAATTAGGGCGGCGCAGTTTTGTCCCGTCGTTTTCGTCACGACTTGACACCATGACGTCGGCTTCGTGTGCCCCGTTCGGATCGTGGCCGTGATTTTCGAATTCAACCGCCAGATGTAACCGTTGATTCCGGTTCGGGTCTCGAGTCGTGGCCGACCCATTTCCCATATCGATAGTTCCTTCGCTATACTGGGGGCGATCTGGGCCGTTGATTTTGATCGTGGCCACGTCTCTCATTCGTGGGGGCTTCGCCTTTCGAGGGTATTCGTGGCCACGTGGGAGGCTAGGTCTTTTAAACGAGCCATCTTCTCCCCTCGAGAGCTACGGTGCTCAAAAATCTTTGAAATCGTTTTTAAGCAGATAGAGTCCTGTTCCATCCTTCAATGGCACCACGATCCAAGAAGTGTATCGCAAAGGGAAAAGGGCCCGGACGCTTTTCCGACCGTCTCTCTGTCGGTGCGCCCCTCCGTGTGCAGGAGCCGCGTTCAGGTAAGTCGCGAGATCCTCCTGGTGTTGGGTTTGGGGGAATGAGTGTCGCTCATTACCCTGGAATTCCGCCATCCTTTGGTAGCTTCCCTGATTTGGGGTAAAGTTAGCCCTGTTTGCCTTTGGAAGGTGACTTCTGTCTCCGCGGCCGAACTCAACCTTTAATCGGGAAGGGGGCGAACTCGCTTTTTGGTAGGCGAGTTTGGCTCTTTTCCCGATAGAGGGGGACGTTGTCTGTGCGGATAGACCTTGTTTGAAATAGGTTTCCCCTTTCGACAAGCAGATTTGCCCAAATCTGCTTGACGGGCGAATTCGTCCTTATGGCGGATTTTGTCTTGACTCACTTTTGTCCCTTCTCGCAGTGACCTTTTCTGATGAGGCTTTTCCAGAGGGTGCGGCAGTTGGCCATACCGGGGGTGCGGGTTATACGGCGCCTCCTCGGTTTCCTTCTCTGGCTCCGGTACCCGCGTTTACTGTCGATAAGCCTCATGGCTTGGTGAAGAGGGTCTCGGACGGGTATCACTTGACACTACACGAGTTGACGACTGATGCGGTGCTGACAGACGATGTCAGGACAGAGCTGCCGAAGCCTCAATTTTTGTTCGGCGATGCAGCGATAGATCCTTCCGTTCTGCTGCTCAAAGAGAGCAGGTGGTTCCGTACGGTGGAAGGGACTCACTACTACCTCCCTAGTATGCCGAGGGGGTTTTCAATTGTCGAGCTGCGGTCTCTTGCGGTCCCACGCGTGATGAACTGGGACTTGACTCCGACTCAGGACGGGGTCACTTGCGGCGTCTTTATAGGCTCTTCGGCTGGGTATGGGGTGGAGAGTTCCTGTAAGCGTGTGACGGGTCTGCGCCCTGGCTTGCTGTCTAATAAGCCGCCGGCAGGAGAGATGACAGCGGTAGCGGAGACTTTTCGCCATCGCTTCTTCCGCGTTGGTGGAAGATTTCCCCCAAAAGATTTTAGAGCGCCGAGGTGGGTATACTCGGTGCCTGGTAGCGACACTTGGTGGTCCAAGTTCACCGATTACGTTTTGGCCGAGAATTCCGACCTCAAGAATTCAGAGCTGTATGTGGCCATCCACGCCACTCGGCATAGTTTGCGGATCAACGCCTCCCAGTTCCACAGCATCCTGGAACTATACTGTGCGGAGAGCGGCATGTTCTTCACCCCCAACGGTGAGCTTGGCATCACCCCTCACGAGATGTACGACGTTTCAGGGCTGCCTCTGGGAGACTTTCCCTATGAGGAGTACGTCCCGGACCAAGACGAGATTGATCAGCTCTCGAGTCATTCCCCCTTGGCGGTTGAAACTCTGTGGGAGTTACTCTGTCACTACCACATCTGCCTCAGCACCTTAGGAGCCACGGATCATAAGGGGAAGAAGAAGAGAACCCCGGGGATCAGCCACAAGAATTGGGCTGACTATCTGTTTCCAGGGAATGATGTCAAGGGAAAGCCAGCCCTTCCGCTAGGCGAGTGCGACCAAGTTGAGGTGGAGGCGAGGACAGCTAAGGAGGGAAGCACCATAACTCTCGAACGCGACGAGGGCGGACTTAAATCTGGTACGGTCCTCCACTCGTTCCATCATCAGGCGAAGTCCCCCATATCTGGGAAGGCCCTGCTTGCGGGGTACCTCATGTTATGGCTGAAGAGGTGCATAGTCCCCACTCACTCTTTCGAAGTGCTTCCTGTGGAGGTCGTGTATCCCGCAGTTTGCTTGGCCTACGGGAAGTCTTATGCCTTGGTGTCGGCGACGATAGCGTGCATTCACCGGGGGCTCCGCACCTTGACGGCCCAATTCTGTCGCGTATCGACCATCGATGAGGGGGCAGGAGAGGTTATCAGGACCCCCAATCCTAGGATGGGGCTGCTGTATACTTACTTGATGGCATGGTTTGTCTGCCATTGTGAGTGTTTGATGAGCGCCCCTGCGGTTCTTCAAGGAGATAAGTTTGTTCCGTTCGTTGAGCACTTGGAGAGATGCTCTTGGAAGTGTAAGGACATTCCCGACGCACAGAAGACGCTTTCCCACTTCGTTCACTACAATTTCTGCCGTTTCTTCCCCTATTTAAGCGGAGGGGGATACGGGGAGTCCCTCAGAGATGTGCCAATGGCGGATCATCACACTGTTCTCTCGCACGGCGCCTTTCGCTGGTTGGTGAACATTCGGCCGGGGTATCACGTCCTTCGAACGGGCTCCGTGTGCTATCTTAAGCCATATGTCCCCTGCAGGTTCGCTCGCCAGCTTAGGTACGACCAACTGTATGTGGGCAACGTCAATCCCCATCTGCACTTTGAAGGGGGGTTGGTGGACGGAGCTCGGGGATGGTTTTGGACTCACGCTGGCGGTACCCATGCCCGCTTTGAACTTCCTGCAAAGGATCGTGATTTGCATCACACTCTCCTATACTGCAGGTGGTATCGGGGTGCCAGTGCTGATCCCGAAGGCTTTTGGTTTGGCGGGTCGTGTTTAGCGGAGCAGGGGTGTATTTCTAGAAGGCCTCTACGTGCTTCGAGATGGAGAGGTCATCAAACCGTTAAGGAGTGGTTGTCCGAGGATCCAACTGAGGACACCGAAGGCGGCGACATGGGTCCAGACGAATCTGAGGCGCCAGAGACGCGAGCTCCTTCTCCTAGTCTTCCCTCGGACCCCCAAGGCGAGCGTAGGGAGCCTGTCGAGTTGACTCGAGCGGGTGAACGTCTGGAACAGGCCCGGAGCATGATCGCTGGGCGGATAGGGATGCCCCTGTTATCTCCTAGCAGTTCGTTGCTCTCAAAACGGCAGCGAGAGGCGGCGGAAAGTTCTAGAGCGGAAGCGGCCAAGAAGGTCCGTAGTGAAGAGACTGTGGGGACCACCAGAGCGGCGGATAGTCAGGACGACACCGTTCCTGGGGCGGGAGCTACTCAACCTACCCCTCCTGCTGTACCGCGGGTGGCTCCGGCAATTTCGAAGGACACGCTTCCTTCATCTGATGTTGGACCACAGGCAGGGGTCTCAACGACTCCTGCACCTGCTCCAAGAGGTAATCCTTCGGCGAGGTACTTCTGTGTACGAAGTCGGGTTCGTAATTTCTGACGGCTCATATTGAATCCGTGCAGGTGCAGTCGAGAAAGTGATCCCCATTCCCTCTGACGAAGAGGAGGGGAGTGGAGACAGAGGAGAACCAGGGGGTTCAGGTAAGTGTGGGCTCTAGCGTTGTTGATGTGTCTAAGCCGAAGAGGCATTCATCAATCTTCCTTTTTGCATTCGCAGTCGGCCCTTCTTATGAAGCTACTGGCAAGGAGGATCCTCCTTCTTGGGAGGGTCATTCAGGTGAATCAGAGACGGATGATGACGCCTCAGTCCATGAGGCGCTGTCGAGCGAGGAAGAAATGTTGCCCCCATCGGGTCAACAAGGGGGAACCTCTACTTTGGAAGGAGTATCGGTCGGGGGTGAACGTTCAATACGAGGATCCCCAACTCAAGAGGTGATCCCCACTAGGCAAGTGGTCACTTCCTTGTCTGTGGTGACCTGCGATTCTGCCGCTGCCACGCTAGTGGCACCAGCGGTCGTTCCGACTCTGGCGGCGCCAATTGCTGCTTCCGCGGTCATGACCACCAGTACCCCCATTGTGACTTCGTCTTCGGCCGAGGACGCCGCTCTCTCCCCCTTGGAACGCTGGCGGAAGAGGAAGGTGACACAAGCCCTGGTCAATTTTGAGGATACTTTGGCCCACTGCATCCAGTTGGCCTTGGAGGAGAATTGTCCCTTCGAGGAATTCAAGGAGGATCTCGAACAAGACTCGCACCTCCTACTCAAGAGGCTTGGCGCCACTGCGGCGAAGCCCTACTTCCGGCGTCTGAACGAGGTAGAGAGTGCTGTTCAGCAGCTGCTCACCCTTCGCGCAGAAAGTTCCGCTCTTGTTGATCTCACCTCCCGCGAAGTTCGAGTAGCTATGGCGGAGCGTGATCGCCGCCTAAATGAGGCTATGTCACTGGAGATGAAATTGTCAGCAGAGTGGGAGCAGGCCAAGGCCGAGGATGTACGAATGACCCACGAGCAGGAGACGGTCAATAATCGGGTCTCCCGACTCTCCTTCGAAGTAGAGAGGCTGAAACAGGTCATAGCTGACGCACAGGCTTCCTTGGCCGTTCAAGAGAAGGCCCTTGGTCAGGCGGCAAAGGAGCTGGAGGGTGTTGAGTCCCGTCGGCAACTGGTCACTGATTCCGTCAAAGAGAAGGGTCGAGCCCTCAAGGATATCAAAGTTACCATTCAGGACCTGATCTCGCACACGGAGGAAGATGTTTGTCGAGAGGTCCTAAGGAGGCTCGAACTTCACCATGCTGAGGGAGTTCGTGAGGCAGAGCGGCGACTGAGAGCTTTGTAATTTGCCTTTGATTTTCTGTTGTAGTAGGACTTCTTTTTCATGAATGAAATCATCCTTTTGTTTCTAGTAATCATTGCTTGTATGCATATTATATACACATATATATATTTTTATGCACTAATCAGTGTTTGGTCGCGGGAAACTCTCGTTGGCGGATTTCAATTGCAAACTTGTTCCACCTGCAGGTGAATTGTACCCGAGGGCAAATCCGCCGTCGTCACATTAACTGTGATTTCGGTTATGGGTAGGCTCTGCTTTTGGCGGGTCGTGTGTTTGCCCACGTGCACGTCGGTTACGGAGATGTGGGTGTGCTGCCTCGCATTAATTGCGGTGCGATGGGTCTCTTCGTCCTTCACACCCCATCCAGGCCGTCGGTTAAAGATCGTGCCTTGGAACTGCCGAATCTTAGCCGTTCGTAAGGGATCCGAATTGTTCGGCCTTCCTCTCAACTGTTTGGGCCTGAAGGGTCCAATCGAGCCGTCAATAACTGTCTAGGGTCGGAGTATTTTAGTACTCCTCTCCCTCGTCAAGAAAAGACCAAAGTTTTCTTTTTTTTTTGTCGTCTTTTTCAGGGAAGATCCGAATTTCTCTTGCATCTCCAGATGGCACCGAAGGTGAAGAGGGTCGCTTCGAGAAAGAGGAAGGAGGCGTCTTCTTCAGGCGCTGCGAAAGCCGCTGCTGCCGAAGGTATATCTTCAACTCAACCCTTACTCAAGCGTGGATTAGTATTTCTCGCCTAACTCTCCCTTCCACGCCGTCGCTGTGCTTCACAGCCCATGACGATGCGCCGCTTCCCGAGGAGCAGAAGCAGAAGCAGAAAGAGAAGGTGAGGATCCAGCGGGAGGCGGATCGTGCAGCGGTCAAGGCCAAGCTTTTCTCTTTTAGCCTGCTAAAATTCCTCTGAGGCCTACCTCTCCTCTTTTTTTTTGTTTTGTTTGCCATTTCAGTTGATGCCACAGGCATCATAACTTGCAAACTTATGTATGTGAATTATGGCCCGTAATGGCCCTTAACTTTTGCTTATTTTTGCTTCGTATACACAGTTTTCTTTCTTTTGTCTGCGCTGTTTGGCATTTGAGTTGAACTTGGCGAGCATTCGACTGTCTTGTTTTGGACTTAGTCGTTTTAGGCTCTCGTCCCGCCCTCGGTTGTTCACAGCGTGGGATCGGGTTAACCCTGATTTTCGCGTTGTAGCTCTGATGGGATCAAGAGGGTAACACTTGGCTTGCAGCAAAGAACAATCATTCGTTCATGCGGCCGACTGAAGAACCCAGCTTTGACTCGCCCTTCGGCGGGCTGTCGCTTGGGGAATCGGCAGATATGTCGTCTGCCGAACCGCTCTTGATAGTCGTCGTCGTCTAGGTAGGCGACGACAGATGATAATCGAACCGTTCAGGGATGTAGGAATATAACGCTCGATTGTTGTAGGAGCCCTCGCGTGGTAAGCTGCTACCCATCAGTTACCCTAAGGGAATATTAGGATAGCTGGAACAGGC
>BQKN01000900.1:18397-30138 GCA_022839385.1 Asparagus kiusianus | reverse complement strand
CCGAGCCCTCCAGGCATTTGCTTCCTCGTCCGTTTTTCGGTTTCGCGATTTATCCGAACCTCATTGTTGATCTGGACTCTGATTTGGCAATCCGGATCCTGATTTGGCAGTAAATCCGCTTTGGTGTTCGAGTTCGAGTCCGCTCCCGATCTTGTTTGATGTGGTGGACTCTACGGTTGGATGACTCGTTGATTCATCGACGCGTTAGCTTGATTGGGCACGCGATTGGATGTGTTCTATTGTTTGCGTGCGGTTCGTTAACCTCGTCACCTCGTTAATCTGCCTCGTCGTGTCTCACTCGGCTTCGGTGTTGTGGTCTAATGATCATGCTTAGATATATCACCCGATGGTTCGTTGGTTTGTCGAATCACCGTGTCGAGCTGTGTTAAGGGACCTATAAGCAGTTTTATACGCCTACAGATACCCCCTCCAAAGTATTTCAGCCTCATTCTTTTATAGAAGAGTCTGGAATACTTTGGATATGATTGTCCCAACCTTCAATCGGTGTAACAGGACCTTGAAATGGCTTCTATTCTTGATTCTTTCAATCCTCCAGGTTATTCGGTGCTTTGTCGAATGTCTGCAAGGGTTCCGATGCTGCATTTATTGTCTGACCATTGTCAGAATTTTGAACTTGAAGTCAATTCCTGATTTTCTGATCCTTAGCTCGTGTTTGCTGTTTCAACATAGAACCGACCATCGATTGTTGGTGTTGAGTCTTCATTTACAACGCGTTGTCCGGCGTTTGAGCTTCATTGTGACGCATTGTCCGACGTTTGACACAGTTTATACTCGTACGTTTGCTGGAGTCTACACAGTTTAAGCTCTTAAGGAATTGGAGCGTGGCGGTCTCAAATTTGGGGCTGCAAGACCAACTATTACAGTTGTTTCGTCTGCATATATGGATCTTATCCCGAAGTTGTTGGATGCCCAAGTCACGAGACCAACTCATAAAGTTGATGCGTCAATGACTCGCATTTATAGAATTTTTAGCAAATTCTCAGCCATCAACGGGTTTGATGAACCTTTACCGACTACCGTTTGAGTCGGGCTAGCATGCGGATTGTTTAAGTCCGTTCCGCATGTGACGTTAAGCTAAAAGAGTTAACCCTTTTAGTGCTACGATATTGAATACGTAGACTTCGTCTTTCTCCTGTGAAAAGACTAAACAGCGACGTGTATGAGACGTTGACTTAGGATTTTTGGCAAATCCTCAGCCTTCAACGGATTTGACGTGCTCTTACCGATTACCGTTTGAATCGGGCTATCATGTGGATTGTCTAAATCTGTTCCGCATGTAACGTTGTGCTAAGAGAGTGAATTCTCTGAGACTTTGTGCTATGATGTCGAATACATAGGCTTTACCATTTGTTACGGGAATAGGCTACCCGGCAACGCGTGTTAGGCGTTGACTTTAGGATTTTTGACTAACCCTCAGCCTTCAACGGATTTGATTAGCCTTTACCGACTACCGTTCGAGTCGGGCTAGCATGCGGATTGTCTAAATCCGTTCCGCATGTAACGTTGTGCTAAGAGAGTGAATTCTCTGAGACTCGCCGCTACGACTTCGAATATGTAGACTTCACCATTGTTACGGGAATAGGCTACCCAGCAACATGTATTAGACGCTGACTTATCCCTACTTAGGCTTCAAAATAAAGGTCTCTAGAATTAGGTTCTGGTATCTTCTTGGCCAGTAAAAGACTAACCCGACGACGCGTGTTAGGCGTCGGCATATCCTTTCTTAGGATTCAGGATGGAATTCCCCATGCGTGTAAGGCATGGATTTTGGTGTTATTAATAACAACCTGCCACAATGTTAAATATGTGGGCGGGTGTTCTTTTTAACGGTTAAGAACTAACCGGCAGCGCGGGTTAGGTGCAGACTTATCCCTGCTTAGGTTTCAGGATAGGATACCCCAGAATCGAACTCTGGTGTCTTTTTCTATGGAGAAAGACTAAACCGGCAGCTCGTGTTAGGCGCAGACTTATCTCTGCTTAGGATTCGGGATAAACTTCCTAGGATGAATCCTAGATTGATAAATTCTTGGAAAAGGTTAGTGTGGGAAAGGAAGAATTTTATATTCTATTTCCCGGTCTTCTTTTTAGGGTGAAGGCGAACCCGAATACAAGGAAGGAAGAATTTTATATTCTATTCCTTGATTCTGGAAAGGAAGAATTTTATATTCTATTTCTAGTGCAAAAGAAACTAGAAGTGGGATCTCCACTCCGAGAATCTGGAAGATCTAGATAAACTTACCTTTTATAGGATTGGTTATCTAGCCTGAAGATGAGTTTCTCGTTTATCGAAATGAAATTTCAACTTCGGTTATAACCATGAGGAGGTTTAACCAAAGAGAAAAAGAAGGGATTTCTTTCGTTTATCGAAAGGGGACTCTGAACTGAACGTGGACCTCTTGTTCGTGGAAAGAATCAAGAGGGGAATTTGTTGGTGGCTTGGGCCAGAAAGACACTTTTGGTGGACTCACTGTCAATTGAAATCGATCAGTGAGGGACTTTGATGGTGAAAATGATTTTGGGTTATCCTCTAGAATATTAAGTGTAGTATACTTCAAGGAACTTCCCGATAAATGGGTTATCCTGAATGTACTAGGGATAGTATTTTTTCAGGAACTTCCCATTTATTGGTATTAATTGCCTGACGCCCTCTTGAGTAATCAGGCGATATACGCCGTTTGAGTAGACTGTGTCTATCACAAACGGTCCTTCCCATTTGGGTTCAAATTTACCTTTCTTCTTGGAGTTGAGGATTATCGGTCGGTGAGCAGCGAGGACCAGATCTCCTTCCTTGAAGCTTCTCTATCGGACTCTTTTGTTAAAAGCCCTAGATATTCTGGCTTGATAAAACTCAATGTGTTGTTGAGCTTCCAAGCGTTTTTCATCCAACATTTCGAGTTCTTCGAGACGTTTCTGATGTTGTTCTTTTGTCGTCATCTCAGTTATGAGAGCGATCCGAAGGGATAGGATTTGGATTTCCAATGGTAGCACAGCTTCACATCCGTATACCAACGAATATGGGGTAGCTCCTGTAGGTGTGCGTATGGTGGTACGATAAGCCCAGAGTGCTTCACCGAGTTTATCATCCCAGTCTCGTTTATTGGTCTTCACGAGCTTTGACAGGATTTTAATAATCGTCTTGTTAAAAGCCTCAGCTAATCCATTCGAGGCGGGATAATAAATTGTTGACGAAATATCTTGAATTTTGAACTTGTCACAAAACCTGACGAAAGCGTTGCTTATGAACTATGGACCGTTGTCATGAATGATCCGTCTTGGCACGCCGTGTCGGTATATGACATGATGCTTGATGAAATTGATGATGTTGTTCGTCTTCACTTCTCTAAGCGGAATCGCTTCAGCCCACTTTGAAAAGTAATCCGTGATTGCGAGAATGAATCGATCACCTTTGACTGAAGGGGAAAAATAGGACCGACAATGTCCATACCCCATGTCTCGAACGGCCAAGATGTGGTTGACGTGTGTAAACGCTCCGGTGGTTGGTGCATATAATTTGCATGTACTTGAAAAGCATGACATTCTCGGGCGTATTTGATTGCATCATGGACCATTGTTGGCCAAAAATATCCCATTCTCCTGATGCGATCATACAGTTTGGGACCGAGCTGATGCGCGCCACACTCTCCTTCGTGTGCTTCCTTAAGAACTTCTTCTGCTTCTTTGTTCGAAAGGCATCGGAGTAACAAACCATTGTACCCTCGACGGTATAATGTATGGGTCTCGGTATTATAGAAGAATCTTGGTGCTCTTCGGCGGATTGATTCCCTTTCTTTTACATCCTCTGGCAAAATACCATATTGGACGTAGTCAATGATAGGAAAACGCCAATCTCAGGACTCAGACTCGATTTGAGTTGAGTTCACCTCCTTGGCGCTTATGTTTCTATCATCTTCCTCTACGATATCCATATTGTATATGGGTATGCAGAGTTGATGCGATCTTACTGTGACTAGCAGTTCAGTTTAGAGAGGCTGCGCAAGTGATACCGTTAGTGCTGTCAGTGCATCCGCATAAGCATTCTGGAGATGAGGGATGTATTCAATAAAGAATTCTTCAAAAGAATCTGCTATTTTGATGGCCTCCTGGTGGTAGGGGATCAGGTCTTGGTTCCTGACTTCATACTCTCCACGGACTTGGTTGACTATCAATTGAGAATCCCCAAAAGCTTTGAGATATTCGACCCCCAGCTCCTTGGCGAAACTGAGTCTAATGAGAAGCGCGTTGTACTCGGCTACGTTATTGGAATATGGATCAGTCAGTGAATAAGCCCGAGGCATCACATGCTTCGCCGGGGAAACTAAGACAACTCCAACTCCGGAGGAGACTTTAGAACATCCGGGGGTTATTGCCACATTAACTGCCCTTGAAGCACCATCGAAGTATAATTGCTATATTTGTTGGTGTGATGTAGTGTTAACCTCGTGGGTTTCATCCGGCAAGTCATCATATACTTCTGCCGTATCCGTTGTCGGGTTTGTCGCCAAAAGATCACAAATCGCTTGTCCTTTGATCGACTTCTGCTGTTTGAAGTGCAAATCATATTAGGACAAGAGAAGAGCCCACTTCGCTAACCGCCAATTCATAGAAGCCGGTTGCGTCATAAATACCCGTACTGGATTAACATTAGAAATGACGTAAATCGTCTGTCCAACCAAGTAATGCCGCATCTTTTGTACTGCGAATACCAATGCGAGACATTCTTTCTCAATCATCGGATATCGAGACTCGGCGCCTACCAAAGTTTGACTTAGGTAATAGACTGCCTGTTCGTGACCATTATCATCGTCCTGTGCTAGTAAAGCACTTATCGAGTCGTTCATCGCCTTGAGGTAAATCAAGAACGGTTTACCTGATTTTGGTGCAACGAGAACAGGAGGATTCGTCAGATATGTTTTGATATCTTCGAGTGCTTTTTAGCAGGCGTCGTCCAAAATAAATGATACACCTTTCTTGTTTAACTTAGAGAATGGTTAGCACTTCCCAGAAAGATTTGAGATGAATCGCCGGATGTAAGCTAAACGCCCTTGCAATCCTCTGAGTTCTCTTAGATTTCTAGGGGTTGTAGTTCATGTATCGCCTTCACCTTATTAGGATCGATATGTATACCTTTAGTGGTGACGACGAATCCAAGGAATTTTCCGTTGGACATTCCGAGGAAGGATTTAGTGGGGTTCATCTTCAATTGATGACTCCGCATGAGATCGAACATCGTCTTCAACTCCTTGATGTGATCTTCTTTGTTGCGGCTTTTTACAACCAAATCGTCGACGTAGCACTCGACTATTTTCCTGAGATGTTCTTGGAAAATCTTAGTCATTGCTTGCTGGTATGTGGCGCCTGCATTCTTTAGACCGAAAGGCATCACCGTGTAGCAAAAGACACCGAGGGGCGTTCTGAACGCTGTATGCTTCTCATCATCTGGGTGCATCTTGATTTGGTTATATCCTGAAAAGCCATCCATAAAAGACATTCTCTCAAATCCGCATGTGTTGTCGATAATGACATCTATGATTGGGAGAGGAAAATCGTCTTTTGGGCATGCTGTATTCAGGTCCCTGAAGTCGATGCAAATCCTGATTTTACCGTTCTTCTTCATGACTGGAACAATGTTGGCTAGCCAGTCTGGGTGTTGCTCCTCTCGGATAAACCCTGATTTGATCAACAATGGCTTCCATAATCTACGGACGAAACCATCTTTGCTGTTGTTTGACAGGTTTAGCATCCGACTTGATATCGAGGCGGTGCTTTGCCACATTGGGATCGAGCCCTGGCATGTCTTCATAGTTCCAAGCGAAGACGTTAATATATTCCCTGATGAGAGAAATTAATTCCTCCTTCTCATTTGAGGGAAGACTCTCGCTGATGAATATAGGCTTTGGGTTGGCCTCGTTGCCCATGTTAATTTGGACTATTTTATCTTCAGTGGGGGGTTCCCTCTGTTCAAACCTATCACCATACTGCATGTTCAGGTGATGAACCCATGGATTTTCCCATGTTGGCATTTGATCGTTGTCCTCCATTGTGGATGGATCAGCTGTAGCCATGTTCGTCATTAGAGCTTTGAATACTTCGCCCAGACTTGTATCGGAATCCCATTCCGAGGGATCTGACGAGTACCCATCTTTGTATTGCTCAGATGATTGGTTATTGATTAACCAGCAACATTCGTCTTCTGAAGAAGAGAGATACCCTAATCCTCGTCTGAATTTATAATAATCATCTGGTTTCTCTTTTGGTACATATGCCGCTTTGGCTGGAATACGGGAACCTCGATCGAAGTATAAACCTTCTCCGAGTGTGAAATCATATCCCTATTTTTCCATGAGCTTGCGTGCTTCCGGACTATACTTAGATAAATGTCGACCAGGTTTGTCATCATTCTCATCTTCCCTTAAGAAATGATCTGGTAATGGAAAACTCTCTCCTTTACCGTAAATCACTTCTTTTTCACCTCCTATTTTGGCAGGGACGATCAGGGTTGTTCCGAAAGAATGCTGGAGGTGTTTCTTTGTTATATAGGACGATCGAAGCGGCGTATATAAATCGGGATTATCATACAATCTCTTTATTGCATCATTAAGAGACAGTGAGTACTCTAAATCATCATTTATTTCATTATTGGCAAGTTGCCAGTTATAACTACCATCTGACGATTGTTCATCGTCAAGGTTGATTACCAAGGGTACAATGTCGTTTAAAACAAAACCTCCATCGTAATCAAGTCCGGCTTCGGTATCAGCTTCTTCTCCGCTGTCCGTGTCATGGGCCGATGATTCAGTATCAGATTCGTTACCATAAAGGAGAGAATCAGTGAAATAATTCTCAAACCCTTTGAATGGTTGCTTATCCACGACCACCGTCCTAACCTTATTATCAGTGTCGACATATTTCAAACACTGATAGAGAGTGGAGGGGATTATAACGTTATTATGGATCCAAGGTCGACCCAATAGTAAGTCATATGAAGTCTCGACATCAATCACTTAACATGTGACTTCCGTCTTCAAATCACCCATTTGACATTTTATCCGGATTTTACCCAATGGTCTTGACCCGCTAGTATTGAATCCATAGATAACAGTGCCTGTGGACGCCAATTTACTCACTGGAATGCCGAGGCTATGCATCAAGCGAAGCGGCATAATACTCATAGCGGAACCCGGATCCACTTGGATTTGGTTGACTTCGCTGGAGCCAATGTACCCAATGAAATATAGGGGTCGATCATGGTTCGAATTCTTCGTCTGCATATCCTCTTTGGTGAAGGTAATGCAGGGAAGGTTTTTAGCCGCTATGTTGCAGTGTTGAATTAACGGTTCTAGCTCTTTAGGAACCGGCTTGATCTGAGTAAGGAACACTTCTGAATTGGCCAAGGCTTCTTGCAAGGCTTCCCTGGTTTCTTTAGAAAACCGTAGCAACTCATACAACGTTATCCGCACTGGAATGTTAGCTAGTTGAGCCATAATATCGAAGATACGCGGAGTGTTCGAGCTTTCCGGTTTATCTCTTCCAATCAGACGATTGAAACGAGACTGCTTCAGATTCTGAACCTCCTGGGGCTTCTTTTCTTTCTGTTTATGAACCAGCTTTCGTTGAGCGTCTTTAACCGGTCTAGGAGTTGTAATCACTCCCAGTTCCGTGAGAGTTTTGGCTGGTCCCAGTTTAGTCACCCCCTGCTCAGCTACCTGATCACTAGGTGATGGATAGTTGAAGTGATACTGATTTCCGCTTCTAGTGGCAAAAACTTCTTGTTCTTCTTCGGAGAGCAGGAAGGTAGGAGTTTCATCACCATCCTCTTTGAAGATCGCGGAAGTAGCATTGTAGGACTTGCCTTTACCCTTTCTGGTCGAGGAAGTCGCCCACTGCTCGTCTTCAATAAGATCAGGATGGACCCAGAGGATTTCGCCGTTTGGGGCTGTGTGTGGCACAAGTCCTTTTTGGCGTTGTCCGTATGGGTCGTCGTTTACTGTCTTCATTCCTACCTTGGTGATGCGTTTTGGTTCAAACCATGTTGTGGGTACTGATCCAAAGCTAATTGATACTGCGTTTGCTCCTACATTCTTAGGCGGCTTCGGGGTTATGACGCCTACATCAATTAACGCCTGGATCTTATCCTTGAGATGGTAGTATGACCTTGTAGGGTGATGGACCGCTCTATGGTATGCGCAATACTTCGGATCCGTCACTTTGCTAGCCCCTTCTTGATCCACGATCGTCGGTAGCTGGATTTTATTATTTTCCAACAGGTACTTAAAGATAACGGGAACTTCATCATCTTTGAAGGAGTACACTTTAGGAAATCTTAGCTCCGAAGATTTCTGCTTCTGAGACCGTTGTCGCCATTGCGACTACGATTGTTGTGGTGCTTGTTGCTGCGGCTGTTGCTGAGGTTGCAATTGGAAAGTTTGATTAGCATCAACTGCATTAGCATGTGCCTTACCTTTCCCTCGTGGGATGAAATTCTGTGTTGGAGCATTCGTCGCCTGTTGGCCTCTCTCCGCCTTCTTCCTTCTGAGGAATCGCTCGGCTTGCTCTCCTCGGACCTTCAAATCCTTCCATGTTTTGGACGGTGCTGTCCCCATTGCTTCCAACACGTCTAATGCGAGGTTGTTGTGGCAAGTCTGGAGAATGAACTCCTCAGTGATCGGGTCTCGACAGTTCATCGCCTTGTTCCGGAACCTTTTGACGAAGGTATCAACTAATTCCCCGTCTTTCTGTTTCTCGTCAAGCAACGACCTGATGGATATCTCGGTGTCGTCGTCGAAGAAGTTGGTGAGGAATTTAGTCTCCATGTCGTCCCAGCTATTCACGCTTCCTGGCTTGAGACGGCGATACCAATCGAAGGCGGCTCCACGAAGAGTGCCTACGAATGATCGTACCATCAGAGGCTTATTACCAGAGATAACCCCTAAGTATGATTTGAAGTAAATCAAATGCTGAGTGGGTGAACCCTTCCCATTAAACGGTGTGAAGTTAATTAGATTGAACTTCGTCGGATACGGGATTGATTCCCATTCTCTTGGGTATGGACAAGGAATGCCCGTCTTCTTCATCTCTTGAGCGGAAATCAACGTATTGATTTTGCTCTCGAGGTTTTTAATCTTCAAACTTTCACCTGTATTTTCGTTAGCATTCTCGTTACCACCCCCTGCATTGACGGGAGGATTATTAGCATTATGAGCTTCATCCGCATGGGTGTCTTCATCTTCCTGATTAACCTGGTTACGACGACTTGGTTCGCCTTGCTGGTTTGTCAGTGCTTGGATTTGTTGGTCATGCATTTCTCTCATATTCTGCATGGACATCTGCATTTCGAACCTGAAGCTCTCCTGTTGTTTGGCCATGGCTTCTTCGAGCATCTTAGCCACTTGCTCCGCACTTATCATAAGTGACTCGCGGGGTTATCCCTCGCTGGATACTGTATTATCCGATGCGACCGTAGAGCCAGCATCCGATTCTTCATCTTCCGAAGGTAATCTCGTCCGAATCCTACCATAAGTTGCTCGTATGATGGCTCCAGACTGCAGACGGGTTACACGTCGGGGTACTTCCAGAATCGACTCGGGATTATCCTGTGTTGATGTCCCTTTACTGGTCATATTAGTGGTGACCCTCGAAAATTCTCCATCTTCGACTACCGTTATTCTTCATCGAAAACGCCTAGGCCTTGGTTTTGGCGTTTCGGTACTGAGCCTTTCGAAAACCGAAGTTCTTTCGGGGACTGTCTTGATGCAATTGCACTCAGACAATACTGCTCGAATGAGTTTGGAACAGGGGCACTGAGTTTCTAATTTTCGAGGACTCCTTTTCCTGGTTTTACTCATACCCCCAACACGATAGTACAACTCGTCGGCTTTAAGGTCGGAGTAATTTATCGTGTGTTGGCACGACTTCTCAGGTATAACATTATCATCATCAGACGACAATGTTTCCTTCTGAGGGCGAACTGCCTTCTTTGGGCTTTCAAGAGTCACGCGCCTCGAAACATGTCTTTGTGGGCGTGAGTTCTCAATGGGCTCCTGGACTTCAATGCGCAAATTGGCGCGCGTAGCTGCCATGAACTCCTTGTCATGTTGAGGGTGGCGGCGACCCCCAGCATGTTGAGTTGTTCGGGGCTTCTTTATCGGGCCCGAACGTTCTTGAATTGGAGCTTTGCATCGCTCATCGGGAAGTGGACTGAGGCGCTCCAAAACTGACCTCCTTCTTCGGGATGGTCCTGCGGGATCTCCCGGAGCAGCTATAGGAATTATCAGCAATTTAGGTTGGTTCGCCGGAGGTTGAACCTTTGCTGAAGGCTGCAATGGTTGTTCCTTAGCCTGAATCGCCGCTTCAGACTTTGGCCTCCATACTTGGCGGGTTGGTGGCGGCTTTTTGGCCACTTCCTTCTGCAGTCTTCTGCGGGCTTCTTGGACTTGAGCCCGTGCCTACGCTGACAGTGCGCGGTGCTTGCGAATACGCTCATCAAGTGTTGAACGATTCCGTTTGACACGGATCCATTCATTCGTTGGCGGCTTGGAGGAGCTGCCATTCATTGGTTGTTGAGGCTGTTTGCCTCTGCTGTTCTTCAGATCCGCGTTATAGCGGATTCCGTCAGTGGACTCCATTGCCTTTGCGAATTGCCACGCCAGGCGTTGATGTCGCCGCTAGCAGGCTCTCTTTGAGAGAGTCACTACACCCTCAGCGGCGGAGGAATTGGCGAGAACAGATTTGACCTGGTTGGAGGTCGGTGGAACTTCACCCGATACAACTTCGGCATCAATCGGGGTGAGATCTTTGTTGGTATTCTCCACTTCTTTGTACCAACGGACTTTTCTCCTGGAGGAGAACTTCTTGGACTTGAGGGGGGAGGTAGATCTGGACGAGGATAATAGATACTCCTCGAACTTTTGTTGGTCGAATTCATACTCGACCTCCTCCTCGACCGGGATCGAGATCTGCGGCTGCGACGCAACGATCTCGGCAGCAAGATCGGTGGCTCCCACTGTGGTCGCCAGATTGTTCGCAGGAAAAATTGTTTTCTCTGATCTCATTGTTTCCATTAGCAACAGTTTATCGATTACAAGGGATCCGGTCTTTTTATAAGATCCGGTTACAACAAAATCAAAGAAAAATCTAAAAAAGATTACAACTTTCCTTTTTTTTGGAACAAATCGCAAGATCCTGTTTTACGGTCTCTTGCTTGTGTGGGTTCTTCACCTACGCTAGGGTTAATCCGTGGACCACCACGCGATCTTGATCCGGTCGGATCTACACGGTATGACGGGTGTTATTTCACGAAGAAAATAACAGCCGGGAGGATTATTTCACCAAAGAAATAATAGTCCTAAGTAATCGAAATCGACCAAGCGAAATCGATACTCTTCTTGGGATCAAAAACCAAGTTTTGATCTGGAGGATGACCGTGTGGATCTCAGATCTGATCTCCCTCAAACTCCTGCCATATTTGGTGTGGATGAACGCCAAGAACCAGATCTGAAAAGTCCAAAACTCTAAGATTCCAAAGCTTCAACCTTTTTTAGTGTTGAGCCTTTAATCCAGCAGAGTTTCTCCTCCAAAAAATCCAACCTCTTAAACAATGAGCCTAGGGGTCTACTTATAGGCTCCTCAAACCAGATCTGGGCTCAGATCTGGGCCCAGATCTGGTGGCTCGGCCATCGAGCCACTACTTGGTGGCTCGGTTTTGGCCGAGCCACCAAGTGGTG
>BQKN01000900.1:0-18297 GCA_022839385.1 Asparagus kiusianus | reverse complement strand
TAGGTGGCTCGGTTTTGGCCGAGCCACCTAGGAGTGGCTCAGTTTTGGCCGAGCCCTCCAGGCGTTTGCTTCCTCGTCTGTTTTCCAGTTTCGCGGTTTATCCGAACCTCATTGTTGATCTGGACTCTATTTGGCAGTTCGGATCCTGATTTGGCAGTAAATCCGCTTTGGTGTTCGAGTTCGAGTCCGCTCCCGATCTTGTTTGATGTGGTGGACTCTACGGTTGGATGACTCGTTGATTCATCGACCCATTAGCTTGATTGGGCACGTGATTGGATGTGTTCCGTTGTTTGCGTGAGGTTCGTTAACCTCGTCGCCTCGTTAATCCGCCTCGTCACGTCTCACTCGGCTTCGGTGTTGTGGTCTAACGATCATGCTTGGATATATCGCCCGATTGTTCGTTGGTTTGTCAAATCACAGTGTCGAGCTGTGTTAAGGGACCTATAAGCAGTTTTATACGCCTATATTTGGTAGCGATAGGACGCCTTATTTAGTTCTCACACCGAGTTTGCTTCCCTTGGATGATCTGACCGGAGTTACGGGTGAGCTTCAGTACGCAGTAGAAGCTCGTGTTGATCGAGTTCAAGTTCCTGAGCTTAATGGCTATCAAGGCCGAAAGCTGGAAGAAGATGCTACAGTGCAAGAATAATGCAAAGAGCTAGGCTGGATTCTCTTAGAGCTTAAGAGAACTAACTGCCAAGGAGCCAAATAAGTTCGGTCTTGATCAAGAGTTCAAGACCTCTCTTTTGATAGCCATCATTGGCTATTTATAGTGAAGGAGAAGCATGGTCACTCCTTCAAATTGTGGGATTGTGGTTGAGGGGGACCATAACTCTATCCCATAAACCTTGGGATGTGACCATTAGAGGTGAGAAGAACCATACTCCATCCCTTAGATCATAGGGAGTGGGTGTACCTACTCCCACATTTTAAGCTCAAGTGGCTGACTTGGTCCAGCTGTGCTGGCGAGCTTGACATTGCAAGCGAGCTTGGGTTGTCAGGCGAGCAGGCGAGTCTAACGGGCTTTGGTATGCGGCCGAGCCTGGGTGCTACAGGCGAGCTTCAAGCTGTCGGGCAAGCTTGCCTTGTGCAGGCAAGCTTTTAGCTGTCAGGCGAGTATTCCTTGTACAGGCGAGCTTCAAGCGTGCAGGCAAGTTCAAGTCAGGTGAGGTCCATGCAGTTAACAGGTGAGCCTCGTGCTTGCTGGTGAGGTCGGGTCACTACAGGCGAGCTTCAAACATCGACAAGCGAGCTTCGTGCTTGTTGGTGAGATTGGGTTACTATAGGCGAGCTCTAGAATATGCTACGAAGAACAGGCCATAACTTTCAAACTATAAGTCGGAATTAGACAAATTATATATAAAAATCGAATATCTTGATGAGATGGAGCCGACCAAACCAACCCTAAAGGGTTTGGTTTGCTCCTGTCTGTTTCGCCAAATTCCTTCTAGTTTGAGAGATATCAGCGTTTCCCCTTTTTTTGCTATTTCCGATGAGGTTTTAGCAGTTTTGTTCTGAACTTCTCTGATAGGGATTAAAGGTAATTTTTATTGCCTACACACAGTTATGGCCAGCAGCAGAGGATTTGAGGCACCTCCAGCCGTCTCGAGGATTGAGGGGCCAATAGGCCAGATTCGTGCCATCCAGGAAATTCCTGAGGGACATACAGTCCCATATGTTCCACCGCCATTAGCGTAGCAATCGCCAGCTACTGGCAGGGTTTATGCAGTCGTACCACATGATCATAGTGCGAGCGAAGCTTTCTTAGTGATTTCCTTTCCAGCTCGAATCTAGTTGATTCAGAAGCTTCACATTCTTTCATATATCATGATGTCATGATTAGACTTCGGCTTATAGCGCAGCCTTTATGCATTCCATTATTAGTTTCTACTCCTTTGGGAGAGGTGTCTATCTTAAAGAGTATCTATTGGAGATGTGTCGTCAGTTTAGACGAGTCTAAGTCCGTGGTCGATTTGATCATTCTGCGAATGTCCAAGTTTGATGTTATTCTTGGTATGGATTAGTTATCATCCTACCACATCAGTATAGACTGTTTTGCAATGACAGTCAGCTTGTGAGCATCCAATGGGTTTGTATAGATAGTAGCAACTTTGTAGGGTAACCAGAATGCGGAGTCATTTCTGGCATACATTAAGGAGGTGATGATACAGGATCGGAGTGCATTTTTGAACGAGACCGGAGTCATCTCAGAGTATTAGGATATCTTTCAAGACATACCGAGATTTCCTCCAGTGAGAGATGTTATTTTCCTACATTGAGTTGCAGCAGGCACCGAATCGATATTTCGAGCACCCTATCGTATGACACCCGCAGAGATGAGGGAGCTACAGACTCAGCTAGATGAGTTGCTAACTCAAGTTTATTTGTCGGAGTCATTTTCAAGGGAACCCCGGTCCTCTTCGTGGAGAAGAACGGTAGCATGCAATTACGTATAGATTATCGTAAGTTGAATAATGTCACTTCCCAGATCAGGTATCCACTATCGAGGATTTATGACTTGTTTGACTAGCTACGGGGAGCATAACATTTCTCAAAGATTGATCTTCATTCTGGTTATTTTTAGTTGCGAGTGCGGGGAATGGATATTCCCAAAACCACTTTTCTGACTCGATATGAGTCTTTTGAGTTTCTTGTCATGCCATTTAGGCTGACCAATGCACCCGCGGTATTCATAGATTTGATGAACCGGGTTTTTCATCAATGTTAGGACCAGTTTGTGGTCGTTTTATCGACGACATCCTTATCTTTTCGAGATCGGAGGCAGAGAACGAGCAGCATCTTTGTTTGACATTGCAGACTTTGCGGGAGCATCAGTTATACGCCAAGTTTAGCAAAAACAAGTTTTTGGCTATCTGAGGTCAGATTTTTGGCCATGTTTGTAGGCATCGAAAATTGCCAATAGGTCCCCGCACATAGCTCGGTGTCAACGAGCGACGATCGAACGTCACTACCCGGTTCACAAGAAATTCAAATGACGCCGGTGAGCGACTAAAGCAAACCGACGGATTACGTGAGCCGACAGAACGTCAGAATCACGAGGATACGGGTTGACCGAAAACCCCACGATCACCGCAATCGGACCAACGCCCGCTGTGCCCCGATCACCCCACGGATAATCCAACCATCAAGGCCTACAGAGCTCGCCGTCACGATTCCAACGCATCCGAAATCACTCAAATCCGAGTTCGGACGAAAAGTCAACAGCGAGTCAACGGCGGGACAACGGCAGGACCCCGGGCTGAACCGGGGACACCCAAACAGGTCTCGGCAGGCTCGAGACACCCCCAAGGGGTTGTCTCGGCCAATGGCCGAGACACCCCCCAAGGGGTGTCTCGGCCACAGCCGAGACACCCCAAGGGGGGTGTCTCTCCCCTTGGGTGTCCATGAGGCCCCTAGGCCCTCTCACTTGGCTATAAATAGCCCCCTTAGCCCTCCATTTACAAGGGCTCTTGATTTTGCTCTGATTTAGCCTTGGTTTTGGGAGAAGAATTTCTGGTCTTGGGATTATCCTCGAGATCTGAAATTTCGGAGCTTAGAGCGGCGAAGCCCTGCCGGATCGAGGAGTCTCCACCGTCATTCACCCCCCTTTCCTTAGTGTTGCTCCTTAGCGGTGACACTAAGAAGAGCTATTATCTCGTTTTAGCCGAGATATACGCTTATAACCTCTAGATCTTGCGCGGATCGACGAGGTTCTGTTTCTATATCCTACGCGGATAGACGAAACTCTGTCGGATTTTCCCGGAAAGGATCTTGAAGAGTCGGCGGTCCACGGATATTGACATCCCCGTCACAGGCCAACAACCCACACAAGCGAGACCGTACCAAACCGGGATCTCGTGTTTATTTTCGTTAAAGTTGTAACCCTTTTGTTTTCATTTTATCCTGTTGTAACGCTCGAAGTTGTAACAGATCTCGAAAAAGAGAACATTAATGAAAACAGCAACTTTTACCGGAAACAAGCTGGCGACCACAGTGGGAGCCACCGATCACGCTGCCGAGATCGGAGTGACGCAACCGGCCTTCAAGATCCGGGTGAATGAAGAGGTCGAGTACGAGTTCGACCAGCAGAAGTATGAAGAGTACCTCTCCTCCTCCTCCTCCAGATCTGCCTCTCCGCACCGGCGCAGGAAGAACCCATCTCCAAAAAGGGCTTGCGGGATCTCCAACTCTTCAATTCAAGACCCCGCCGTCGCTGCTGCTACACTTGCACCACACAACGGCCTTGCGTCGATCAGTGTGGTCAAGAACGTAGATCCAACAGCACCAAAGGCAATGGGTGATGCTGCTCCAACTCCATCAAAAAGGGCGATCCAAAGACGCCGCCAACGCCTCGCTCAACAGCTCGCCAGGGCTAAGGAGTCGAAAGATGGAGTGCGCTATGCAGAGGATCTGAAGTCGAGGCAGCGGCAAGAGCAACGGCAAGCAATCAACCTCCCCTCCAAAACAGAAGCAAGTGAGTGGATCCGCATCAAGAGGAACCGCTCCACGCTCGAGGAGTGAATCAAGAAGCGCCGCGCTCTACTCGCACATGCCCGGCTCCTCCTGAAGAAGGCAGAAGAGATGCAGCAAGGAACGGTGGTCAAAACACCGTCTACAAACAAACTGGTGTGGGTACGCAAAACAAACCCAACACCTCAAACCAAGAAGGGCAAGATTATCGCCCAGAGTTCAACCAAATCAGAGCCTACTCCTCCTGTACCGGCACCCTCAACAGGGCCAGGTAAAAAAGGGGATCATTCAAGATCCCAGGTTCCTTTGACGAGTCGCCTCGGTCCCTTACCGGAGAACCGAGGAAGAATACCCGTCAAAGAACGGCTGGGACCATTGAAAGGTCCCCAAGTTAAAAACTAGACCGGGGGTCGAATCAATCCCCCCAAGAAAGATGAAAAAGGGAAAGCCCCTATCACCGACCGCACTGAGTTGCGAGTCGAACTGAAAGAGCCCGTTCGATTTCTACGCTCCCAAAAGCGTAAAATTGAACGGGCCACTCTTGAAAAATCTAACCAAGTTTTGCATTCCCAAAGGGAAACACACTCGTCTGAGGATGAGCGTATTATACCAAGGGATACTTACCAACACTCTGTAGGTTGCTCCAGCTATCAAGCTGATGAGCTGTACTACAGGGCCGGGGGTGTGGGAAAATCTCGAAAGAGATACATGCAGGATATGGAGTCCCGCTGCCCGTGTGCCAACATTATCAAGGCAGTGCTGTCCGAGTGTTGCTGTGCTCAGACCCCAACAAGAATCTCGGTGTTCGAGAGACTCTCCAAGCCGAAGCGTTTCCACAAGAAGAAACCGCTCCGCCGAGAGGATGAATACTCGAAAGTGTCAGTCAACATGACCGGCAGAGGGGGATCAACACCACGTCTCAACTTGGATCAGCTTGCCGAGGCATCCCGATGCATGACGTGGTTACGGTCGGGAACCATCAAACGAAAGAATTACCCAAGAGTACATAAGGGACTTTCCCTAGAAGAAGAGGAATCCGATGCTGATTCTGATACCTGCTCCGCCGTCGCATCCGATGACACGGCTTCAAGTGCAGGCCAACCTTATGAATCGCTCATGATCAGCGCCGAACAAGTGTCGAAGATACTTGAAGAAGCCCTGGCCAAGCAAAAGGAGAGCTTCAAATTTGAAATGGAGATGGCCATGCAGCGAATGAGGGAGATGCACGACCAACAGATCGCGGCGATGATGGTTCACCAAGGAGAACCGAGCCAACGCAATCCAGAGGAGCATGAACGGGAAGGGGATAATGTCAACGTCCCTCCTGTTAACACCAGCACTGGGGGTGGTCCCGCAGAGGATAATGCAAAAGAGGACCATGTCACCTCACCTCGAAGCCACTCGAAGACCGAGACGAGTGAGGACAGGAAGATGAAAGACTTGGAGAGCAAAATCAATGCGTTGATGAGTGCTCAAGAGGTAAAAAGGTCTGGTATACCCTGCCCCTATCCAAGGGAGTGGGAATCGATCCCATATCCGGCAAAGTTTAATCTGATTAACTTTACGCCGTTTGATGGGAAGGGTTCCCCTACCCAGCATTTAATCTACTTCAAGTCTCATTTAGGAATCATTTCCGGAAATGAGCCCCTCATGGTGCGGTCATTCGTCGGCACTCTTCGCGGAGCTGCCTTCGATTGGTACCGCCGTCTCAAGCCTGGGAGTATCAATGGCTGGGATGACATGGAGGACATGTTCCTAACAAACTTCTTTGATGATGACACCGAGGTTTCAATCAGTACGCTGTTCGATGAAAAGCAAAAGAACGGCGAGACGGTTGAAAACTTCGTGAAGAGGTTCCGGAACAAAGCTATGAATTGCAGGGATCCGGTCAGCGAGGATTTCATCCTTGAGACTTGCCACAACAATTTGACGCTCGACATCCTTGAAGCCATGGGAATGGCGCCATCTAAAACCTAGAAGGATTTGAAGATGCGTGGAGAGCGAGCTGAACGATTCCTCAAGAGGAAAAAGGCAGAGAGGGGACAAATACCCAACAATGCCCCGCAACCAAATTTTACCCCCAAGGGTAAAGGGAAGGCGCATGCGAATGCGGTAGTCGCAAATCAAGTCTTTGAAGTGCAAGCACAACCGCAGCAGCCGCAACAGCCGCAGCAGCCGCAGCAGCAGCAACAGAGGGCGCCTCAACAACCGAGATGGCAACAACAGCCCCAGAAGCAAAAGGTTGGGGAGCCGAGGTTCCCAAAGGTCTACTCATTCAAAGAGGATGAAATCCCGGGTATTTTCAAATACCTCGTGGAGAACAACAAGATCAAGCTGCCGCCAATTCAGGATCAAGAAGATGCCAAGAGGGTCAACGATCCAAATACTACGCATTTCACCGAGCGGTGCACCATCCTACCAAGGTATGCTACGCTCTCAAGGATAAGATTCAGGCCCTGATCGATGTTGGGGTCATCACTATGAAACAGCCCAAAGAGAAGAAGGTGGGTGCAAATACCGTGTCCATTAGCTTTGGATCTGTTCCCTCGAGTTGGTTCCAACACGAGTCGGTGATCAAAGCGGCGGTAAAGACGGTGAATGATGATCCACACCAGCAGCGTCAGAAAGGGCTTGTGCCACACACAGCCCCAAATGGCGAAATCTTGTGGGTTCATCCGGACTTGATCGTAGATGAACAGTGGGCCACGACCTCTTCCACAAAGAACAAGAAGAAATCGAAGAGGAAGGGCAAATCCTGTTATGGGGCCTCTGCTATACCGGGGGTGGATGATGAAAAAATTCCAACCTTCCCACTTTCTGAGGACGAGCAGGAAGCCTTTGCAACTCGAAGCGGGAACGAATATCACTTCAAGTATCCGGATGCTTCCGAGCAATTGGGTACCAGAACCCCACCTTCCAAGACGTTGACAGAGTTGGGAATTTCAGCAATTCCCCCAACACCTGCGGTGGCGACGGAGAAGATCCCACAGAAGGATAAAGGAAAAGAGCCTCTACGTCAAGGAGCTCAGAACCCGAGGCAATCTCGATTCAATCATCCAATTGGACGAGACAAACCGGGGAATACAAGCTCTCCACCTCACTTCGACATTATGGCGCAATTGGCCAACATCCCGGCTCGCATAACCCTGTACGAGTTGCTGCGATTGTCGAAGGATACACGGAAAGCACTACAAGAAGCCTTGAGTGATTCCGAAGCCTTCTTGACTCAGATCAAACCATCTTCCGAAGAACCGGAGTCGTCAGCTCAACAATGCAATCTGGCGGCACATCACTTCCCCTGCATCTCTTTCACCAAGAAAGATATGCAGACGAAGAATTCAAATCATGATAGGCCATTGTACTTCACCGGGCATATTGGCTCCAGCGTTGTCAACCGGATCCAAGTCGATCCGGGTTCCGCTATCAGCATCATGCCATTCCGATTGATGCATCATCTCGGAATCCCGACTAGCAAATTAGCGTCCACTGGCACGACGATTTACAGATTCAACACCAGCGGGTCCAAACCCTTGGGGAAGATCCGAATCAAATGCCAGATTGGGGATTTGAAGTCGGAAGTAACATGCTATGTGATTGACGCGGAAACATCCTATAATTTACTGTTGGGTCGGCCTTGGATCCACGGTAACCTTATAGTTCCGTCAACTCTGCATCAATGCCTCAAATATGTGGGCACAGATAATGAAGTCAAGACGGTGGTTGCGGATAAGCAACCGTTCAAGGGATTGGAGAATTATTTCACCGATTCCCTTTTATACGGCGCTGAATCCGATACTGAACCATCGGCCCAAGGAACGGACAGCGGAGATGAAGCTGATACCGAACCAGGGTTTGATTATGATGGCGGTTTTGTTTTAAACGACATTGTACCCATTGTAATCAATCTTGACGATGATGAATCATCGGAAGATAGTTGTAATTGGCAACTTGCCGAAGAACTATCAATAAACGATGATTTAGAGTACTCGACGGGTCTTGATGATATCACTAACGAACTCTATGCTAACCCTGATTTGTATATGCCTCTTCAATCATTCTGTTTGACGAAGAAGTAGGTACACGACCCTTGCGGAACAACGCTTATCATCCCCGCAGGAATTGGGGGTGGAAAGGAGGTCGTCTACGGCAAAGGAAGAGCATCTCCGATACCCGACCACTTCGTGGAAGAGGAAGACGACGATGATAAACCGGCCCGTCATCTATCCAGATACGATGCGAAAGCGCGCAACATGATGGAAAGGCACGGGTATGACTTCAAGATCGGAGAGGGTCTTTTCTTTGGTCGAGGTCCACGGGTTCCACCCCGGATGGCCTATGTACCGAAGGGAAAACCCGATGATTATTATCGCCACAAAAGAGGGCTAGGCTATGTCTCATCAGATGATGAGTGTGGCTGGCAAATCATCGACCAGATTGCTAACAAGACTAGGAAGGGATATTCTTCCGACTCTTCGGGTTGGGATTCCGACGCTAGTCTTGGTGAAGTGCTCAAGAAGCTAATGTCGAACATGACTACGGTCGATCCAACGACAATGGAAGAAGATGATGAGATGCCGACATGGGAAGACCCGTGGGTTCATCACTTAAGCATGCAGTATGGCGATCGGTTCGAGCAAAGAGAGCCTCCTACCGAAGATCAAGTCGTTCAGGTGAATATGGGAACCGAGGAGAATCCAAAGCCGATATTCATTAGTGACAGCCTCCTACCTGAGGAGAAGGAGGAGTTGATTTCTCTTATCCGGGAGTACATCGATGTATTCGCCTGGAATTATGAAGACATGCCAGGTCTCGACCCAAACGTAGCAGTGCATCGTCTTAACATCAAGCCGGAGGTCAAACCAGTCAAACAACAACAACGACGGTTTCGTCCGCAAATGATGGAAGCGATCGAAGCTGAAGTCAAAAAGCTCGTCGATTCGGGATTTATCCGAGAGGAGCAACATCCCGAATGGCTTGCCAATATTGTTCCGGTCCTGAAGAAGAACGGGAAGATCCGGATATGCATTGACTTCAGGGACCTCAATGCTGCTTGCCCAAAAGATGACTTTCCTCTCCCCATCACGGATGTCATCATCGACAACACGTGTGGGTTTGAGAGGATGTCCTTTATGGATGGTTTCTCTGGTTACAACCAGATAAAGATGCATCCAGATGATGAAAAGCACACCGCGTTCCGAACACCTCTTGGCGTATTCTGCTACACAGTCATGCCCTTCGGTTTGAAGAATGCAGGTGCTACGTATCAGCGAGCCATGTCGAAGATCTTTCAGGAACATCTCCGAAAGACGGTTGAGTGCTACGTGGACGATCTGGTCGTGAAAAGTCGTGATAAGAATGATCACATCAAAGATTTGAAGACCATGTTCAACCTGATGCGGGCCCATCAATTAAAGATGAATCCTACCAAGTCTTTCCTCGGAATGTCCAGTGGCAAATTCCTGGGATTCGTTGTCACCACCAAAGGTATTCACATTGATCCGGATAAAGTGAAGGCGATCAATGAATTGCAGCCTCCGAGAAACCTCAAAGAGCTCAGAGGACTGCAAGGGCGATTGGCGTATATCCGTCGGTTTATCTCGAACCTTTCGGGGAAATGCCAACCGTTCTCCAGGCTTACAAAGAAGGGCGTGTCATTCGTATGGGACGATGCTTGTCAAAAAGCGTTCGAGAGTATCAAAGAATATCTCTCGAAACCTCCCGTACTCGTTGCACCAAAATCGGGCAAACCGTTCTTGATTTATGTCAAGGCGACGAGCCACTCATTAAGTGCATTGCTTGCACAAGATGACGATAACGGTCACGAGCAAGCAGTATATTACTTAAGCCGAACTATGGTGGGCACGGAATCTCGATATCCCATGATTGAGAGAGAATGCCTCGCCTTAGTGTTCGCCATCCAGAAGATGCGGCATTACTTAGTTGGACAAACCATCTACGTCATCTCCAAAGTTAACCCGGTCCGAGTGTTCATGACTCAACCGGCTTCCATGAGCTGGCGATTAGCGAAGTGGGCTTTACTCTTGTCCCAATACGATCTGCACTTCAAACAGCAGAAGTCAGTAAAAGGACAGGCCATCTGTGATCTCTTGGCAGCTAATCCAACTACGGACGCCGCCGAGATATACGACGACTTACCTGATGAAACCCACGAAGTCAACGCAACTTCGCACCAACAAGTGTGGCGTTTGTACTTCGACGGCGCTTCACGAGCAGCTAATGCCGCAGGTACTCCTGGATGTTCTAAGGTCTCCTCCGGAGTTGGAGTTGTCTTAGTTTCCCCGGGAAAACATGTGATGCCTCGAGCCTACTCATTAACCGAGCCATGCTCGAATAATGTGGCAGAGTACAACGCACTGATTATAGGACTCAACTTTGCCAAAGAGCTGGGGGTTGAGTATCTCGAAGCTTTCGGTGATTCTCAACTGATAGTCAAACAGGTCCAAGGGGAATATGAAGTTCGAAGTCAGGATCTAATCCCGTATCATAAGATAGCGGTAGAACTGGCAGAATCGTTTGAAGGATTCTTCATCGAGCACGTTCCGCGGTTGCAGAACACCTACGCAGATGCGTTAGCAGCTTTAGCGGTATCCCTGGCACAGCCACCCGGAACAGAACAATTTCTTACGGTACGAACTCACCAACTCTTAGTGCCACTTTATGATGAAAATGGCAGGGAGGAAGAGGCCCAAGAGGTGCACACAACTCAGGCTGAGTTCGAACCTCGGGATTGGCGATTCCCCATCATCGACTACGTCCTACATGGAATCTTGCCAGAAGACGTGAAGGAGAGAGAGTCGATCAGACGAAGAGCTCCGAGATTCTACTATAATACGGAGAGTCGAACGCTATACCGCAGGGGGTATGATGGCATGCTGGCACGTTGCCTATCAACCAAAGAAGCTGAAGAAGTGCTTAAAGAGGCACATGAAGGAGAGTGCGGTGCGCACCAACCTGGTCCCAAGCTTTATGATCGCATCAGGAGAATGGGATACTTTTGGCCCTCCATGATGCATGAGGCAATTGTGTACGCCCGGAAGTGTCACGCGTGTCAGGTACACGCGAATTACATGCACCAGCCTCCGGAACATCTACATCCTTCGGTTACGTCGTGGTCGTTCGAGACCTGGGGAATGGACATTGTTGGTCCTATAAATCCCCCTTCGGTTAAAGGCGATCGGTTCATCCTGGCCATCACCGATTACTTCTCCAAATGGGCTGAGGCAGTTCCACTCAGAGAAGTCAAGACGAGCAACGTCATTGCATTCATCAAGCACCATATCATTTACCGGCATGGTGTTCCAAGACGAATCATACACGACAACGGTCCTCAATTTATCAGCAACGCCTTCATAAGGTTCTGCGAAAAGTTCAAAATTCAGGACATCTCGTCAACAGCCTATAATCCCACAGCAAACGGGTTAGCTGAAGCCTTCAACAAGACTATCATAAAGCTCTTGTCAAAGCTTGTGAAAAATAACAAGCGAGATTGGGATGATAAGCTCGGCGCGGCTCTATGGGCCTATCGTACCACGGTGCGTACACCGACCGGCGCCACCCCATACTCATTGGTGTATGGATGTGAAGCCGTTCTCCCTCTGGAAGTTCAAATTCCATCCCTTCGGATCGCTCTTGCAACCCAGATGACGACCGAAGAACAACATCAGAAGCGCCTCGAAGAACTCGAGATGCTCGACGAAAAGCGCCTGGAAGCTCAGCAGCATATTGAGTTTTACCAAGCCAGGATTTCTCGAGCCTTCGACAAAAAGGTTCGACAAAGGAGTTTTAAGGAAGGGGACTTGGTCTTAACCGAGAAACGTCCTATGATCCTTAACTCCAAGAAGAAAGGCAAATTTGAACCTAAATGGGAAGGACCGTTTGTAGTGGAAACAGTCTACTCGAACGGCGCCTATCGCCTAGTCACCAAAGATGGTGACCGGCTCATGATGCCAATAAATGGCAAATTTCTGAAAAGGTACTATCCTTAGTATCCTCAGAAGAATTGAGGTACCGGGAAGTTCCCGGAAGAATACCACATCGGGGTATTCTTAGGGATAACCCGGTCGCTGATGAACGAGAAATCAGTATTCGAATTCCGAATATTCTTGTTTGTCAGAATCTAACTCTCACAAGCACCTTTTTTTTGCTGAGATGAGATTTAATCATTCAATAGATTGATCTCCCCTCACGAAACTTTCAGTGGTTTCTGACTACTCATAGTCTCTACCACACAATTCCCTTGGTCAAACCTTATTACAGTTAGGACCAAAGCCAAATTCCCCTCTCGATTCCATCAATGAACGAGAGGTCCACAAATCGGGCGATCAAACCTTCTTTCGGTTATGATCATCCTCACACTCCCCACTTGGTCAAACCTTACTACAGTTAGGACCACAACCAAAATCCCCTCTCGATTCCTCCAACGAACGAGAGGTCCACTTTCAATTCAAAAGACCAAACCTTACGACAGTTAGGGTCGTTTGAACCTTTCGATTCGATAATCAAACCTTACGACAGTTAGGGTTATCCGAATCTTTTCGATTCTCGGAGTGGAGATCCCACTCCTAGTTTCACCTGTCGGATTCTGGGGGTGGAGATCCTACCCCGAGTTTCCTTTCCTGCTGAAGATAGAATATAAAATTCTTCCTCTTCAGAGTCAAATGACCAAACCTTACGACAGTTAGGGTCGTTTGAACCTTTCGATTCGATAATCAAACCTTACGACAGTTAGGGTTATCCGAATCTTTTCGATTCTCGGAGTGGAGATCCCACTCCTAGTTTCACCTGTCGGATTCTGGGGGTGGAGATCCCACCCCGAGTTTCCTTTCCTGCTGAAGATAGAATATAAAATTCTTCCTCTTCAGAGTCAAATGACCAAACCTTACGACAGTTAGGGTCGTTTGAGCCTTTCGATTCGATAATCAAACCTTACGACAGTTAGGATTATCCGAATCTTTTCGATTCTCGGAGTGGAGATCCCACTTCTAGTCTCCCACTTTCCCCTGTCTTTGCTTTTAGAAAAGACAGAGATGAAGTCAGCGCCTAACACGCGTTGCCGGGTAGTCTTTCCCGTGAGAAAGACGAAGTCTATGTATTCAAAATCATAGCATAAAGTCTCGGAGGGTTTGCTCTCTTAGCACAACGTTACATGCGGAACGGACCTAGACAAATCGCATGCTAGCCCGACACAAACGGTAGTCGGTAAAGGCACGTCAAACCCGTTGAGGGCTGGGGGTTGGCCAATAATCCCAAAGTCTATACCTAACACGTATAGCCGGTTTAGTCTTTTACCGATTAAAGAAGACACCACGGCATATCAAGAAACATCATGTAAAAAGAAGCAAATAAGGAGTCTCTAATAAAAGATCGAGACAAAAGCATACAACAACAAGTTCGTCAACCCGAAGGCAGCTGACGACTAAGAATATGAGACTCTAAACCGGAGAGCCTGTCCATATAGCTCTGCTCGAACTCCGCCTGCAAGCTAGCTCGGACAGAATCCTCGGAACTGCTCAGGACCTCCGCGGCTTCAGTTCGCAGCTTCATCAATCCCTCCTGCGTTGATCCCAGCTTGTCGAGTGTCCATTCACGAGAACGCTCCAATCCAACCAGGTCCTCAGTGATTATAGCAGCAGACTCTTCAGCACGTCCCAAGGCCTCCTTCAGCCTAGCTATCTCTGCACGAGTAGAATCTAGGGAGCTGAGTAACTCGCCTTTGCTGGTGTCCTTCTTCGCCAGGTTGGCCATCAGCTGCGTATCAGATTGCTCACGGGCCCGAAGCTCGCTGCCGATGGAAGATCTCAAGTCACGCCACTGAGTCATTCTATCCTCTATCCGAGAGGACATGAAAGAAGAAGCTCCACCAGCCTTCAAATCCCTCAACTCTCGAACCTCTGACTCCAGAGCAGTAAAATCAGCAGTGAAGGAATCAGCCAACTCTGGGTGTCCTTCTTCCCTCATCATCAGCATGTGGCGAGAAAAGGAACGCCTGAACTGGTCAAAGCAGTATCCTCGGAGAAGGAGTTTCTCAATCATGCCATTATAAAAGGCGATGAAGAAGCTGAGGTCCGCGCGAAAGATCTCCCTATCAGGATCATAGTCAGCCAAAAGGACACGAACACACTCGTGTAAGGATGATCGAGCTCCTGCAAGCAGCAGTGGGGGAAATTAAGAGATTATCAAATATGGCAAGGAAACCCGAAGGGAAATTCGAAGTATACCTGTACTGGCGGAAGTTCCCTCGGGTGGAGGCACGGTAGACTCTGAGATAACAAGAGGGTTAGCCATGAAGGGTCTATCGACCCCTGCAGGCGAATCAGTCGTATCTCTCGGCTGTGGCAAGGAGACATGGCTCCCAAGTAAACTATCAGCCCCAGAAACTGCAGCAGCATCAGGCGCAACGCCTGGTCCTACAGTTATATCTCTTCATTAGTCAAAATGGAAATTTAGGCAAATAAAGAGAATAAGGGTGATAAGATCATCGGCATACCCGCAAGTCCACCATCTTCTAGAACACGGGGAGGGTCGGTAGTCAAAGGAGAATCAGTCCTAGTGGCTGATGATGTACCTGTGAGTGTATCGCTCGTAAAGGGCGGTCCCGCAGTTCCTTTGGCGGCCTGTTCAGCCAGCATGTCGACTAGCAGCCCAGCGTCAGGACCGCAAAAACTCGGCGCAGAGGCATTCCCCTGGTCTTCAAAACCTACATCATGAAAGGATTCACCCTCAGTCAAGTTCTCTTTCCCCATGATCAAAAGAGATATTATCAGATGCAGGTATACCTGAGTAAGAAGCGGTGGGCTCGACACTATACTCTGGCCCAAGATCAATGTTCAAATCGATGCCCAGAGAACCGTCATGAAGGGCGTCGCACATCTGCTGCACGAAGCAATCCATGTTTTCTGGACTAGGGGATACAGGAGGTAATGGGAGTTTACCCTCTTCAAGGAACTCTGGAACATAAGGCATGGTTACGAATTCCAGAAGGAAGATCATGCTAAAACAATAAAAATGACGGAGGGTTACCTTCCTCCCTGTCGGCAAAGCCTCCGGAATCTACTCCATGAGAGCGTTGATCAACAGGAGGTCTATAGGCAATCTTCTTCCTTTTCAAAGGACCACCCCTCTTGGAACCGACGGGACGATTGTGCGAAGTTGGTCCACCAAACTTGGATTTCGCACGACGTGAAGCGAGAGGTTCATGGTCATCGGCCGACCCACCTGAAACAACAAGGATTATTTCACGTACCAAAGTTGAGGAGAAGGGAATCAAGAAGCATGACAAACCTGCATCAAGTTCTACTTGGTCGGTGTCTATGCCCATTTCCTCCTCACAAGCTTCATCGCCATCCGTAGGAAGGTGCTCTCCATCAACTCTGCTTGAAGGAGGAGATTGAGCAGGCCTCTTCCCCTGCTTCCGAGCAGCCGTCATAGCAGCCTGAACCAAGTGCTCAGACTCTAACTCCGAAAGGCTCTTCACACCTATGGATTCATAGGCAGAAAGGAACCACTTGCAGCTAAGGAAGGTGATCATCGGTTTGCGCTTATACGAAGGAAGAGCAAACTGAGCCCCGGTGCAACCAACCATGGTCCATAACCACGCTCGTATACCGTCGACAAGCCCTCCCTTAACCTGTAAACCGTGGCTCGGATTCCCAACATATAGTTGGTCGTAGCCGAACTGACGTGCGAAACGGCAGGGAAGGTAAGGCTCGATATGGCAACGGTTCTTCACCCGAAGAACAAGATACCCGATGCGGATGTTTACCAGCCATCGGAAGCAACCGACATCGAGAGCAGTCCGGTTAGTTCGGGGTTTCTCCATATCAGTCAACTCCTCGCCATAACGTCCAGAAAAGTGAGGAAAGCACTTGAAGAGCTCCCAGTTCCGACGAACTTGAAGTTCTTGTTGTACATCTTCAAATTTCTTCCCAAGCCACCTACTCCTCTCCAACAGTTGTAGGAAAGGAACAGGGGTGTCAACGATGCGGGGAGCTGACATCAAGTCAGGCCGGTGTAGAACGAACCACGCCATCAAATAAGCATAAGGCAGCTCAACCTTCGGGCAGGTAAGCTCGGTCGAGGGCTTAGAACCCACATGGGTAAGAACACGAACTACGCCCCTGAGCCCGCAATGAATGCTGGCCACCATCGCTGGAAGCAAGGACAGCTCCCGTCCATAGGCTAACTGGACTGCCGGGAAGAGCACCTCATCTGGTAAGTCATCCGAAGACTGGTATGGAACAACGCACTTCTTCAACCAGAGTGCGAGGTAGCCGGCCAACAGAGACCGAGGCTCAATAGACTTCTGCGCACGACGGAGGAAAGAACGGAACGTGGTCCCGGCGGGAAAAGCTCCCTCGGCGCTGGCAATAGTATAAGAATGAGTTTCATTCTTCTCCATTAGCTCGTTAATAGCGGTGAAGTCCAAGACATCCAACTCACGGATAGGTCCAACGAAATCACCCTCCAGGTTTTGAAACAAATAAACGACGAACTGCTTCAAGCTGATCTTCTTCTTCGTCTTAGCTGGAGCAGAAGTTTGGAGCAGTGAGGTATGGTAGTGACATGTGAGATCCCAAAGGGTGTCATACATATCAGGGTTATCTTTCTTTAGCAAATCCAACTGCTGGTTGGAAGGAAAGTACTCCTGATACGGGCAATTCCCCATCGGAAGGCCCGAAACCTGGTGGATCTCATGAAGAGCCAGCCCTAGTTCCCCGCCGCTTGTGAGGAAAGTGTTGCTATCAGGCATGTATGTCTCTAACAGTGCCAAAAAGTGGCGGCAACTGACTGGGATCCCGTACATGGTAGCTCGTATGGGCGCATATAACCCACTATCCTTCAGATCCCTCTCCCACCTTCCCAGAACATAGCCGGTCATGCGGGTCCACCACCCCTTGCTCGGCGAAGAAGCCCAACCGTAGCATCGGTAATCCAGTGGAGGTAACTGTCTTCCAAGCTGAGCTAGACGATTCTTCATGGTAAGAGCGGCCGCCGACACCTCGCCTGGAGGTGCGGTGTCGAGACCCATGATCCCGGGGCGAAGACCGCAAATGGATTGATACCCCAGAGAACCGGGACTCTTATGATGAGAAATGTATCCGCACTGGATGTGGACAGCAGCATTGGTAAGAGACCAGGACATCTGTCGCCCCACAGCCTGTCTCTCCAAGAAAGTAAAAGAACACTGGCGAGGAATGGAGGGAATATATAAAAGAGCTCCCTCGTCAAGGGTTAGCCAATGCTCCTCAGCAAGAGTCAGCACGGCAGGATCCTCGGTGCGATCCCCGAATAGGAAATCTGGCTTCTTTAAAGCCCCAGTAGAAGTAGCATCTGCGGTAAGGGGAGCATCGGTGATAAGTTGGCGTAAACAGTGACGCCCTCCCTCCTTTATCAGACGACAGAATTCGTCTGAACGATCACGGTCAAACTGCGGAAGGGGATCGATGATCTGCCTAGCGGAAGCTGAAGAGAACACTTCCTTGCTGCAACCGGTAGGGGCATGGTGAAGGAGACTACCCCCGGGAAAATCGACTGCAACAGAGCATGAAGATGGAGTCAGAAAATTCATGTCATAAGATTACTTGCGGGATAACCGGAGTGACGATTTCGAGCGTCCTACACCGAGAGGACGGTACGTATCATCACGTAGATACCGTGATAATATATACCGACCTGTAAGGTGTAAGACGACACGAGATCGCCCCGATATATCCGAAGACTTGAATTGGCTAAAGCAAAACAAGTCTGAAACCTTAACCCCCGCGGGAGGGGTATCGGTTCTTCCTTCATGACCCGCGAGAGGTCAAT
>BQKN01000899.1:83122-111165 GCA_022839385.1 Asparagus kiusianus | reverse complement strand
GAGTGTCTAACACACATAATATAAAACCTATAAACTACATTACCCAAGCAATCTTGATCTTCAATGAGCTCAACTTGGTACACGTTGCGGATGAAGCTAAACTTGGATCTTGAACTTGAATTGTACGATGCTTCACTCCACAATTCCGCCAACCTCCTCTTGATATGATCGTTATGGCGCAATCCATCCATCCTCCAACAACGTTGTTTGTCTATAATAAATAAGAAAACACAAATACTAGACAAACAACATTAGTGGTAAATTGTTTGTTAAACATCATCAAAACAAGAGGGCCAACATCATCTTCTCGGATAATTCTCTTTCGTGATTTATTGTTTTGATGGTACAGCTCATCATTACTATGATTTGAGCAACATATCTTTGGTTTATGAACCTTGTTAACATACACAGGACGACTAGTCGTCGCCTCTGGGCGATCCAAGGTTAAATTTTTAAATACACTCCCATGCGGGTGTGGAGTCTTCATAGGTCCTAAACGAGAGTGAACTGGTATTCTCTCATTTCGGACTGGTACAATTCTGACAGGAGGGTGTTTACGACCCCCTGCATAAGAAACCACTAAGGGTTTACTTGCTGGATCTGGGTGTTCTTTGACTGGGGTTTTGCCTCGATCGTCAACCGAAGGACCGAGGTGATCCGCCATTATGATCTTAAATTTGGATAAGCCTGGGCTAACCCAGGGTTTCATTGGTGATGCATTAGACGCTGTTGTAGTAGAAGGGTCAGGATCGGATGTTTGCGGCGTCTTCGGAATCCAAACTCTACGGTTTTTTTATGGTTTTTCAGACACCATCTCCTTCTTGATTCCTTGTGCTTGTTGACGAAGAGTGCGGGCACGGGCAGCCTTCACCTTACGCCTTTGTATTCGTTCCTTAAGGGTTGAACGAGCCCTTTTGACGAGGATCCATTCCTCCGTCGTAAGCCGTGCAGAAATATGATTATTTTGCCATTGAGGCAACTGAACCATTTTTTGCTTCCTCGACTTTAGGTCCGCATAGTAATGGACCCCGTCGGTTTGTTGTAAGGCATTGGCCAATTGACGAGCACGGCACTGGCGCTGTCTCTGACGAGCCCTCTTTGTCAGCACCGGTGAGCCATTCATCAACGACTCCTTAATGGGTGCGGAGTCGTTTGGAGCAGGGATGTTGCAGGCAGATTCCTTAGCAACTATCGGGTAGGAACCTTCACCTGCAGCCTTCATAGGCATTGCAGACTTGAAAACTTTCTTGGGAAAGGAAATATTCCTGCACTTGCGAGACGAGGAAGATTTTGAGGATGAGGATGATAGATACTCCTCGAATTTTGCTTTATCAAATTCATATTCGATCTCTTCACTGACAATGATCTTGATCGGCTGCGACACTGTGACCTCGGCAGCGAGGCCGCTGGCTCCCACTGTGGTCGCCAGTTTGTTTTCAGCGAAAGTCGTTTCCATTGTAGATTCCATTAAACTTCGATCGTTTACAGAAGGTTACAATGAAAAATAAACAAAATTACAACTTTCGAGAAAATAACACAGAAATCGTTTATCGAGTTCTGTTTTGTGGGACTTTGCCTGTGTCGGGAGTGCTTTGGCTCGTGGACCACCGATTCACAGATCGTGAGGTTGTTTAGAGATCCTTCCTTCATTTATCGAAGTAGGGATTTGAAGCGAATATCTTATCGATGTAAGATGTTCACTCTTCCAAAGATCAAGTCTGAGCTTAGATCTCTAGGAATCACCAAACACTGTTTATGAAGGATGAAAATTCTCTCTTTCTTCCTCAAAATCACCAAAAGCTCAAGCCTTTTCTGCTCCAATCCGCTCTCTGTCCTTTATTTCGTGTCTAGGGAGGTATTTATAGGGGTAGGAGTGCACAATAGTAGAAATGGGGACGAAATAACTGACCAAATAACTGCTCTTCGGCCGCGTCAGTCAACACTGCCGCGGCTATTGGCGTGGCAGTGTGGACTGCCGCGGCCAAAGGGACAGTTACAGCCATGTTTCCTCGTGTTTGAAACTATTCCCCCACGACCTTTAACCACCTTTTTTCGTGGTCTAACTGCTTTTCCACGTCAGCACACGTTCTATTTCTGATATGCTGCCACGTGGACTTTAAAAAATCATCGTATAACTGCTTGGTAACTGCTGTGGCACCCCTGTAACTTGCGCGCCACCATAGACTGCCGCACCTTAGGCGTGTCACCATGAGCTACCGCGCCTAAGGCGCGCCACCTTGGGCTGCCGCGCCTAAGGCGCGCCACCCTGAGCTGCCGCGCCTAAGGTGCGTCATCCTGGGTTGCTTGTTGGTGTATTTATCATTGTATACATATTGTTCTTTTCTCATCATTGAGTTGTATTTGGATATCTATGATTATTTTTTGACGCCTACAGTGACTTCTGTCAATTTTTTTGTAAGATTACTATTCACATCAATAGTAAATTTTATGAATAGTGAAATTTTATCGGCGATACTTGTTCGTTGATAGCAGTGTTCTAATACATGGTGGTTCGCAGAAATTATCAAAAACAATCTAGAGGAAGCCAGATTTGAGTGAGAGTGATGGCTGCAGATGAAGGGAAGGTGAAAATTAAAAAGATCAGTGGTGCAGACTTTGGCTTTTGGAAGATACAGATCGAAGACTATCTGTACCAAAAGAAGCTGTATCAACCTCTCTCAGGAAGTAAGCCAAATGATATGAATGATGAAGAGTGGGCACTTCTCGACAGACAAGCTATTGGAGTTATCCGATTGACGTTATCCCGCAATGTTGCTTTCAACATAGCAAAGGAAAAGACCACGGTGGGTCTTATGGCGGCTCTCTACAGCATGTATAAGAAGCCCTTTGCCTCAAACAAAGTTCACTTAATGAGACGGTTGTTCAATTTGCGGATGACAGAAGGCGCATCGGTAGCTCAACATCTCAATAAACTCAACACAGTCACAACCCAGTTGAGTTCAGTTGGGATTTGAGTTTGATGAGGAAGTTCGAGCGTTGATCCTTTTGTCTTCCCTACCAGAAAGCTGGAACGCTACAGTCACGGCTGTGAGTAGCTCATCAGGAAGCAACAAGTTAAAGTTTAAGGACGTTCGTGATCTGGTTCTTAGTGAAGAAATTCGGCGGAGAGAATCAGGTGAAGCTTCAACCTCCTCAGCTTTACACACAGAGTCTAGGGGAAGAACTTCAAAAAGAAGTTCAAATCACGACAAATCAAAATCTAGAAGGAGCAAATCTAGATCAGGAAAAAAAGATTTCAAGTGCTACAATTGTGGCAAGAAGGGTCATTTCAAGAAGGAGTGTCGGGCACCGAAGAAAAACACTGGCACACATGAGTCTGCCAATGTGACCGAGGAAGGAGGTGATGCTATGATTCTAAGCGTCAACAGTCCGATTGAATCATGGATTCTTGATTCAGGGGCATCCTTCCACTCTACCCCATGCCGAGAAATTATGGAGAACTACATTAGTGGTGATTTCGGAAAGGTACATCTAGCAGATGATGAAACCTTGAAGATTGTTGGCAAGGGAGACATCCGATTAAAATTGCCAAATCAGACCACATGGAAGCTACAAGGAATAAGACATATTCCTGACCTTAGAAAGAATTTGATCTCTGTGGGGTAGCTTGATGGAGAGGGTTATTGTACAACCTTCTCGGGTCATGAATGGAAGATTACCAAAGGAGCACTCATCATTGCTCGAGGTAAGAAAAGTGGTACTCTCTATGTAACCTCTAACGTAGAGAATATTATTGTAATAACAGATGCAGATGAAAAATCAAACATATAGCACCAAAGGCTTGGCCATATGAGCGAGAAAGGGATGAAGACACTTCTGTCAAAAGGGAAGTTGTCGGATCTGAAGAATGTAGATGTCAGCCTATGCGAGGATTGCATCTTTGGCAAACAGAAGAAAGTCATTTTTGTAAAGATTGGCAAGACACCCAAGACAGGAAGGTTAGAATTGGTTCATACCGACGTATGGGGGTCATCTCTAGTTTCATCTCTTACAGACTCACTGTACTATGTCACCTTCATTGATGATTCTACAAGGAAGGTATGAGTTTATTTTTTGAAGAAAAATTTAGAAGTCTTTGATACCTTCAGAAAATGAAAGGCCATGGTAGAAAATAAAACTGGTCTGAAGATAAAGCGGTTGAGGTCAGATAACGGAGGAGAGTACAAAGATAGCAGATTCAAAGAATTTTGTGCAAACAACGGAATCAAGATGGAGAAAACAGTTCCTATGACATCGTAGCAGAATGGCGTAGCGGAGCGCATGAACAGAACTTTGAATGAACGTGCCAGAAGCATGAGGTTACATGCCAGCTTGCCCAAGTTCCTATGGGCTGAAGCTATCAATACCGCAGTCTACCTAATCAACCACGGACCCTTGGTTCCCTTGGATGATGGAATACCGGAAGAAGCTTGGAGCAGAAAAGAGGTAAACCTTTCACATTTAAGAATTTTTGGTTGTATCTCTTATGTACACATAGATTCTGCTGAAAGAAGTAAACTTGATGCCAAATCTAACAAATGTGTTTTTGTTGGTTATGGTGGTGATGAGTTTGGTTACCGATTTTGGGACTATGAAAATCAGAAGATCATCAGAAGCAGAGATGACATATTCAATGAGAATGTGATGTACAAAGACAGATCAACTGTAGAATCATGTAGCTCTAGTACAAAAGCTGAAACAAAGGAATTCGTTGAATTTGAGGAGATTTCTGAAAATGATGTTTAGACTAGCCTTGAAGCAGTTCAAGAAGAACCAAGCATGCCAGAAGTGAGACCTCCTCCAGAATTCCTAAGCCAACCCAGCGTTACTCGCCTTCTTTACACTACCTGTTGCTGACTGACAGTGGTGAACCAGAGTGTTATGATGAAGCAATGCAGGTGGAGGATTCAAACAAGTGGTAGTCTACTATGCAAGATGAGATGGACTTGCTCATGTCAAATCAGACGTGGGACTTATCTGAATTACCATCAGGTAAGAAAGCTCTTCATAACAAGTGGATTTACAGGATCAAAGAAGAGCATGATGGGAACAAGCGCTACAAAGTAAGATTGGTTGTCAAAGGCTTTCAGCAAAAGGAAGGTATCGACTACAATAAAATTTTCTCCCCGGTCGTAAAACTAACTACAATCAGACTAGTGTTGAAAATTATAGTTGCTGAGAATTTACATCTTGAACATCTAGATGTAAAAACAGATTTCCTTCATGGTGATTTGGAGGAGGAGATTTATATGAAGCAACCAGAAGGTTTCATAAAGACAGGCAAGGAAAATCTAATATGTCGGTTAAAAAAGAGCTTGTATGGATTAAAACAAGCTCTCAGGCGGTGGTACAAGAAGTTTGACAGCTCTATGGGCAGCAACAGTTTCACTAGATGCTAAACAGATCATTGTTGCTATATCAAGAGGTTTGACAATAGCTTCATTATTTTATTGTTATATGTTGATGACATGCTCGTTGCAGGTTCAGATCTGCAAGAGATTACAAATTTGAAGCAAAAATTATCAAAATAGTTCGTAATGAAAGATCTTGGCGCTGCAAAGCAGATTCTTGGAATGAGGATCAAGAAAGACATGAAGTCTAGGACTTTGATGTTATCACGGGCTGAGTACATCAACAAAGTACTCTCCAGGTTCAACATGCAAGATGCTAAAGCAGTGAGTACATCTTTAGGTGTTCATTTCAGACTTTCCAAAGAACAGTCGCTGAAGACAGATGAAGAGCGTGAACACATAGCGAAGGTCCTGTTGGCCTTCTTGTTTTGAAGATGATTTACAAACAATTTACATCTAATATTATTTGTCTAGTATTTATGTTTTCCTATTTATTGTAGACAAATAATATGTTGGAGGTTGGATGGATTGCGCTTCAACGATAATATCCAATGGAGGTTGGCGGAATAGTGGAGTGAAGCCTTGCTATCAAGTTAAAGATCCAATTACAAGCTTCATCCAAGTTTACCAAGTTGAGCAATGAAGATCAAGATCAAGCTTGGATAATAGTTAGTTTAGGTTTATATTATGTGTGTTAGTACTTTAAGCTCAATATTATTCACACACATTTATTGGTTTCCATGTATATATATAGTTATATATATATACATATATGTTTTGATTTGATAGTTTTCAAGTTTTACTATGAAACAATTAAATATAATTAGAAAACATATTTTAGTTTCATACTTACATGCATATATATGATTTCATCAATGTTTAATGAAATCATGTTTTAGTGCATTATATGTGTATTTTGATAAAATACTATATTCATTGTTTATAAACTTCATAACAATAGTTTATATCTTTCTTTAAGTCTATAAAATTATTTTGTAAAGTTTTAAAATATGGTTTCGGCAAAATATCAAAATTCATATGTTTACATTTCTATGTTTTGGACCTCCTTACAAAATAATGATATTTTACATTTGGGAAATCCTTTTTGCAAACCAGTCTTTGTAGCATGTTTATTATTATGTCTACAATAATTCCCCAAAGTTTTATATTTTTCTAAATTTATTTGATATTTTTAAACATGGTTTTAAATCAGAAAAACTATTTTCAAATCGTCACTTTCATATATCAGTTTGCGGTCGACCGTTACGGTCGACCGCGCCCATGTTTTTCCCTGAGGAGCCCGCAGAAACTTTTACGGTCGACCGTGGCGGTCGGCTGTCAGTCTGTAAGTTCTCACGGTCGACCGTCGCGGTCGACTATAGCATGTTTTGATTGTTTTCTCAGTTTCAATGACCTTCACGGTCGATCGCGATTTTTCCACGGTCAACTGCCGATCGCCATCGATCATATTTCGTACAGAATCAGATTTCTGATTCGTTGGGGGCTTTTGGTCTTTTGTTTGGGGTTTTTGGCTGAGGTTTTGGGAGGCTATAAAACCCCCTTATACCTTAGTTCTTATAGAAAACCAAGAAGTTTTTAAAACAAAAGTTTAATAAGGGTTTAAGCTTGGTTAGTTTGTTTTAAGTTTGGGGTTTTACCAAAAGGATCTTACATCAGTTGTTGAAGAGTTCATCTTTAATATTTTATTATCATCTCTTTGTGTTTATAGAGAAGTTTCCTTAACTCTATTTCCTAGCATTTTTACTATTGTATTTTATATCAATTTTATTGCTAGTTCTTATTGAGTTAAGTTTTATTTATTCTCATTGTTACACACACCCACATGAGCTTATCGTATTTTCATACATAGTATATTTGGGTTGGTGAGAGTTGTAACAATTGAGTATGAGTTTTCATTGTGTTCTCATCTATTATAGAGAACAAATTTATTGTTTGTTACAGTGTGAGATTGTAAAGTTTTCGATGAGCTAGAAAACCGAGTGTGAGGAGTGAACGTTGATCGGTGAGCGTTGAAAACCGACATTGTGAGTGTGAGTGTTACGTTGATCGGTGAGCGTTGAAAACCAACATTGTGAGGTGTAAATGTTATTCGGGTGAACGTAGAAAACCCGATTGTGATAGTGGATTTCTCCCCGGGAGTGGGGAGCGGAGATGTAGGACGAAAGGTCTGAACTCCGTGATCATTTGAGTGTGTTTGAGTTTGTCATTGGCGCATTTGCTTATGCATTTATCTTATATCGCTAATTGCCTACTCTTGTATATTTTACCCTATCACATTTGTAGTTTGATTATATCACTCTTGTGTTAGTTTATATATCCTTGCATATATTTCATCATATACCTTTTTGCTAGGTTATATCTCTTTGTTCATATTGCATATTCTTGCTCATATCATATTGTATATCTATCTTACAAGAATAATATTTTAATTAGTTTTAATTGACATAAAATCGGATTAGATTAGCATAAGACCCGAATCACCCCCCTCTAGGGTCTAACAGGTCTCGTACGCCTCAGCTATTGGAAGTCTGATGTATGCCATAGTTTGTACAAGACCAGATATTGCTCAAGCAGTGGGAGCTGTTAGCAGGTACATAAATGTTCCGGGCAAGGTACACTGGGAAGCAGTCAAATGGATATTCAGATATCTACGGGGTACCACAGGTAAAGCACTTTGTTTCAAAGGTGAAGATACAATATTAACAGGTTATGTGGATGCTGATTTAGCAGGAAATGTTGATATTAGAAAGAGCACTAAAGGGTATGTCTATACTCTAGGAGGTACTGCAGTGAGTTGGGTTTCTCAACTGCAAAAGATAGTTGCTCTCTCCACAACTGAAACAGAATATGTCGCTGTTATAGAAGCCAACAAGGAAATGGCTTGGCTTCAAAGTTTCTTGGATGAGTTAGGCAAGAAACAAAACGACAATGTTAAGAAACAAGAAGACAATGTCTTATATTGCGACAGTCAAAGTGCTATTCATCTAGCAAAGAATCCGTCTTTTCATTCCAGAACAAAGCACATACGGATGCGGTATCATTTTATTCAGTTACTTCTGGAAGATGGAATTTTGAAACTTGAAAAGATCAGTGGAGCTCAAAATCTGGCAGACGTGCTGACGAAGACGGTGACTACTGACAAACTGAAGTTGTGTTCAGCTTCAGTTGACCTGCAATAGTATCAAGACGGGGAAGAGCTGTTGCATAGATCAAGATGTGAAGACAGATTGAAATCAGTCTTCAAGTGGGAGATTGTTAGTCAAAGAAGGGGGGATTTTTTTTTTTTTTTGATTGACATGCAGAAGCAAACAGCCAAGGAAAAGAAGGGGGGGGGGGGGGGGGGGTCGCTGCTTTTTTTGACAAATAAAGAAAAAGCCACCACACTCTCTCTTTTGTCAAATGTCTGCCACCGAAAGGAAGCCGCAAGGATTGAAAATGGAAAAAAGAGCGCGGGCCCCACCACGGATGTGCCCCACCATAGGCCCCACCAGTAATAAATTATTGGTGCATAGTATTTTTTCAAACACTATAAATAGGCCCCCAAACTCTTAAGGAAAACTCATCCCAGAAACAACTCCTCTTATAGAAGAGTACGAGAGAGAAAAGAGAGGCTTAAAGAAAAGTTTTTGTGAGAGAAAATTATGAGCAATTTTCAGAGTGAAATTGGGTTGTGAGTTTGAGTGTGAAAAACACTTGTAAAATTTCTCCCATTTAGCGAAAGATCTGCAGCAGCTCGTGGACGTAGGCAAGTTTGTGCCGAACCTCGTAAATCTTGTGTGTCCCCCATTTTACGCATTTATTTTGATTTCTCTTAAATCTGACAATAGGGGAATCTGAGTAATTTCCCAACAAGTTCATGGGCTATTCTTTATCCAAATTGCTTTTTAGTTTCTGAGGCAAAGTCTATATGGACTTTGTTATAAAAATATCCAAAATGTCTGAAACTTTGCCGAATTTTTCTTAGACTTCCTTGGTAGGCAAAAGGGCATTGCGAACGTTTATCGTTGTGTTCTAATTCTATAACTCTTTATAATGACAAATTCTCAAACAAGACAAAGATGCTATAGGTGTTTATAACAAATTGATCCAAGTAGACATTAAAAATTTAACTCACAATCATTGTCACTTTGGATTATAATATACAATATATATAATAAGTATAGTAGATTAAATTAGTGAACAAGTACAAGTATCTAATCCAGACATGTTGCATTCATACGAGGTACTTCAAAATTGGTATTTCCAGAGAACTTTAAAAAGAAAAATGCCCCAGGGACCCGGAAAATGGGACACCTCACCTGTCCCCTGCTCCTATCCCATTTTCCGGGTCCCTGTAGAAGGACTCCTTTAAGGGGTTGTTCGTTTGGCAATTTTTTTTGGGAAATCAAAGAATAGGAAACATATTTCCTATAATAATTGTTTTGAGGTTGTTTGGTTGGTTTAAAAAAGAAGGAAATTATAGAATAGGAGATGAGATGAGATGAGTTGTCACCTTATTATTGGATGATGTGAGTGATTTTTTTAAAAAAATTATTTTGAGGTTGTTTGGTTGGTTAAAAAAATAAGGAAATGAATTGGATGTATATTATTGAATGATGTTTTGAGGTTGTTTGTGTTTGGTTCATTTTTAAAAATAAGAAAATAGATGAGATGAGATGAGTTGGAGGTATATTATTGGATGATGTGACACATACTTAAGGAAATCAATTTCTTATTTTTTTTTTTTTGAGGAAATGGATGGAAGTGAAGGTTTAATGAGATGAGATGAGTTGTCACAATATTATTGGATGGTGTGTGTGATTTTTAAAAATGGGATAAGATGAGTTGTGATGAGTTGGATGATGTGATATATTTCTTGTGTTTGGTTTATTTTTAAAGGTAAGAAAAGAGATGAAATGACATGAGTTAGAAGATAAATATAATATTTTATTAGATGTTGTGGGTGAGTTTTAAGGATAAAAATAGATAAAAATATTATTTTATTAATTTCCTTGTACCGATTTCATTTTCTTGGTTTTTAGGAAACCAACCAAACGGGTCCTAAAAATCCTACAGGGCAAAATGTGCCAGATCTCTCTTTGTAAAAACACCCTCACAAAACCGCTCCCTCCGTTGTCGCCTGAAGCTGGCACCTCTCTTCACCCGTGACCACCACACGTACGTAAACACGAGGCTCTCCTTTTCCGGAGAGCTCCCCGCCCCCTCCCTGCTCGTGTCCCGCGCCCACGCGTCCGCAACGGTTATCGAGCCACCAGCAAACCGACACGTGTCCCTCCCCCAACCAACCAAAATCTGGCCTCCTCTCCTCCCGAAACAAATCCAATCCCCTCCTCGATCCGCCTCCAACCGCTCTCTAATTTCATCGCCAGCCAACCAAAAAAAAAAAAAAAAATCAAAAGAAAATCAGGAAGAAAATGTCAGGAGGCGTGGGCCCCACAGCGACGGACATCTCCCTGCCGGAGGACGACGCGCGAACAGCCGCCTCCGCCCTCCCCTCCCACACCCCCCGCCGCCGCTTCCTCTCCTTCCGCCAGCTCAACGCCCTCGCCGTCGCCGTCATCCTCTCCTTCACCGGCCTCGTCGCCCTCGAGGACGCCGCCTTCGCCCTCTTCTCCCTCCTCTACCTCTACTTCCTCTCCTCCGTCGCCTTCCCCTCCCCTCCCTCCCCCTCCCCCGAGCCCCCCGTCTTCTCCGGCCCCCGCGACTCCCTCCTCCTCTCCGCCTACGTCTCCGTCGGCGCCCTCGTCGGCCTCTTCCTCCCCATCGCCTACATCCTCCACGGCGTCCTCGACGGCGACAAGGAGGGGATCAAGGCGGCCGCTCCTCACGTGTTCTTGCTCGCCTGCCAGGTCTTCATGGAGGGGGTCACGTTCAGCCGGCGGTTCTCGTTGCCGATGAGGGCCTTCGTGCCGGTGTTTTACAACGGGAGGAGGATGTTCACGATCGCGGAGTGGCTGAGGATGGAGATTGAGAAGGAGGAGAGGGAGGAGCACGGGTCGGCGGTCAGGGTCCACGTGGGGAGAGCGCTGGCGGTGGCCAACTTGGTGTTCTGGGGCTTCAACTTGTTTGGGTTCCTGTTGCCGGTTTATTTCCCCAGGGCGTTTGAGAGGTACTATAAGCCGCAGGGGAAGGTCAAGGTTTGAGGATGAAGTTACGGAGTTTTTTTGGTGGGGGGGTTTTTTTGCGCTTGCATTTTGTGTAGTTATTTGTACGTGGGTGTTTTTCCTTAATTTGGTTTTTGGCAGCTAGTGTGGTTTTTGGGAAGTAAATGTGTTCTTCCGCTGGTTTTGGTGTTAATAAAGCACGAATTGTTGTTATTATTTTCGTAGTGAGAAATGAGTGTTGGATTGTGTCATACGAGATGGAATGTGATTTGAGACTAGGGATCCTATCAGAACCCAGCGGCTGTGAACCAAAAAGGGACGGTGAAATGACCGAAATGCCCTTTTCGTCACAAGCCGTGATTCAGAACCTTCCGCACCATGCGGGAGGTTTGGATAGGATCTTTACTCGTAATTTGAGGCCTAACGATGATCCCGTGTAGAACCTAAGAAAGTATTCAGTTGACCGAGTTCATGCATTACTCTGATGCTAACCTTTTGGCTATTAGACTAAATGGTTTTGTGCATCGATCTAAAGATTTATCTCTCTTCGATGCATGTTTAATGTTGTGTAATCCTTAGTCGCCCACGTTAAAGGGGACCAAATATTGATCTCAAAGACATATTTGAAGAAAATGTCTTTAAATATTCTCTTAGCTGTTGTTAGAAAATCTTTAGGGCTCTGTTAGGCAACGGGTTAAGAGAGAGATATTAAGGGGGTTTAACCCTTCCTTAATCCTCCAAATAACAAACTTAACATATGAATTAACAAACCCATGAAGACATGTTGACTGAAAGTTAAGCTCTAAGGCTTCGTTTGGCAGAGGGTTAAGAAAGAGGATTTAAGGAGAAGAATTAACATAGTTAGCCTATTTGATAATCTGAATGACTAAATTATTAACCCGTTATGTAAGTTTTATTTTAGCAATTATGATCATTTTTAGTGTTTGGGAATAACAATAATTTTAACTATTTTCTTTATATTTATAAGGGTTAACTTTTAATCTTTATTACATATAAAAGAGGATTGCCTTGTCAAAACTTTTGATTTCTAATTTTGCCCTTTTAAGTTTGATAATTCTCATGTATGTCATTAGTTGTAATTAATTATTCACCAATTATATATAACTTCTTATTAATTAAGAATTTTCTCACTTTTTCAAAATATTTGGTCACAATATTATTTTATTATTTAATTGTATTATTTAATAGAAAATTTGAAATTTATCCGTTATTTATCTTCACATAATATTTAAAATTCTAGAAAAATTAAAAATAATAAAAATTCATTTGCGTTATCCCTTATGCCTTCGGGTTTCACCTCTTATGAATGACTACCTGTTAACTTCCATCTTATTAGCCATTTAAAATTATGATAATAGTATGGAAACAATTTGTATTTATCATAATTTTAATTGTATTAATAGTATAATGATTTTAATCATATTTTTAAAATTAACAAACTACATTGTAATTTAATATTAGTACAATTTAGTAAATTATTTACTAATAGTGTAATAAACTAATTATGAAATTAAAATGTACTTACTGATAGTATTATAATTATGCTATGTATAATATTATTATATTTAAAAAAGAAGACATTATTTAATATATTATAACTATTTTAATAAATTATGATAATTATCCAAACTATAATAATTAATCATATAGTTCTTTATACACAATTTCATCGTACAATTTATTCATTAAATAAAATTGTAATTGTTCAAAGTTTACATTGCTATACGAGTCATTTTATTATTTGGCAACCAGCAAAAAAATTTGAAAAATATAAAACAAAACAAGTATGCTCTAGTGCAAAGCACGTGCACTATACTAGTCCTCCTAAATATGAGTATTAGTATATTTTTTATTTTGAGGGGTTAACTCATTTTAATTTCCTTAGAGGGGTTAGATTAACTATTCTGCATTTTTTTACGATTAACAAATTATAGAGGGTTAACTTACTTTAATCATTGTATAGATTTTTTTTTAGTAAGTTAAGAACGGGTTAAATCTCCTTAACTCCTCATTCAACTCTTTGCCAAACCAAACCCAACTGTACGGTGTTGCTACTCCGCCGATTTAGACGGTGTAAATTTAACCCACCCGCTACCGCGTGGGTAGTAGCTGGAATTTGTAAAAGATAAAATTTACAATGTTGTGTGTCAAAGAAGAGAGGTTGTAGTCAATTTAGTATTTTAACATCTTAATATAAGATTTAATATATAGAGCTTGTGGCCAATTTAATATATTTTAATATTAGTTTAACAGTCATGAAATATTGAGCTTGCGTTACGTTAATATTTTATATCCAATTCACACTTAGTTATGTCTAGTTTAATATATTTTATTATTTGAGTTGTTACTCCCTTGTTCTCTCCTCCTTGTTAATTTGAAACGTATTTCTCTGTTGTTTCGATTTCACTGGAGAACAAATATAGCTGCATCTCTACAATTTGCATTATAGATTAATAGCATATATACTAAAAGTTTTGTTGATAAACCATGTTTTCAAAAGTTATGAATATGCACATTAAGTTATTTATTTTGTAATTAAACTTTGAAGAAAGAGTCAGAACATAATTTTTCAACAAAGATTAGTAATTCTTTTCTAATCTTAACAAGGTTAAAACTGACATTTTTAAAATACTTAGCAGGATTAATCTTTTTTTAAAGCAAGATTAATCTCATTAACTCTTCTTTATTTACCAAACACAAAAAACTTAACCCTTTACCTTGACTATCAAATCCTAACGGACAAGTTATTATTAACCTCTCATGAAGGATTACCTAAGTTAATCCTTCTTCTTAAGCATTCTTCCTTAACCCCTTACCAAACGCTACCTAGGATTGTGCAGGATCGACACCTGTTGGGTTGGAATTATGAATAAAAGTGATACACAATAAAACTATGAAAGCGGCTGTCAATATTGTACATGTGAAAGGTAACATAGTGATTTTAAAAAGATGTTTCAGGTTTTCGATTCAAACGTGAGAAGCTTTTAGTTACTGTCAATACAACTAATAAGATCATATAAGGTTTTATCTCACGAAAGAAATGTGGACATAAAAAATTTGTTTATACTAAACTAGATTGACAATTCTAAAAGATCGAGCCAAATAGATTGGAAATATCCAATGATCTCTCGATCAAGAAGCTTCATTGAGAGATCAGAGTGCACTCTAGAAGATGTCGGCTTGGATTGAGTTCGTAAATAATACACGACAAACAATAAAGAGGGGATATTTGCGTAAAATTAAGATCACGGTACGTTCAGAAGATAAACAAACTGCATTAAAAAAAGAGCGTTACAATGCGAACTAACCGAGCAACAAAATAATCTGTAACCAAAGAGGATATAAACACTCACATCGGAAAAAGGGAAGATGCACAAGTAAGTCTCGAACCCTTCCTTAACAAGAGACTAACTTGGCTATCAGAGAGAAGCGCCTAACAACAACTCCCAATAAATCGCCTCTTGTTTTGTGTTTGTGCATGTAGGTGAGGACCGATTAGCCACCTTGTCTTTTATATGCAAATAAATCGGTTGATTTGTGCTTGAGTAATCAAGCCAATATACCAAGACAACATCGACTTTTAATCAATTATGGAAAGTGATTATTGAAACTCGGACATAACTCTGATTAAACTTAACTGCTTTATATTCTCTACATATTTGATTATAGAAAATCTCTATCTATATGGCCCTAAAGTATCAGTTCATTCATAGGATCCATGAAATGAAGAGATGTTATTGGTGTACACAATAAAATCGTAGAATTTCTCCACAACGTTAATGTAAAAAGCCCATAAACGTTTTTCAAAAGAAACAACGTAAGAACAAACTTTTCGTAGCAAAATGATTTCTTTCCCCTGCGGAAAAACGAAACGGTACTAAAATTGACCGACCCGAAACCCAAATCCGATAAACCCAAGTGGATCCAGCGTCCGTTCCCGCACGCCTACGACTCCGACGACTACTACACCTGCTTTCCTCTCTCCTCTCGATCACCCTTTTCCCCCTTCTCCCCTCTCTCTCTCTCGTCAAATCAAACCCTAAGCTTTTCTTCTCCCCTAATTATTTCGCCTCGATCTAAACCGATCCCTATTTCCCCTCGCCAGTTAATCTAAAACAAGAAAGGAATCGCTTCATTACTCATCTTTGCCCTAACAATCCATCGATCGGATCACCGATTCAAAAACTAGGGTTAGGTTTTCGATCAAGGATCGGGATTAGGGTTTTATGAGATGTACAGCAATTTCAAGGAGCAGGCGATCGAGTACGTGAAGCAGGCAGTCCAAGAGGACAATGCCGGAAACTACGTCAAGGCGTTCCCTTTGTACATGAACGCCCTCGAGTACTTCAAGACCCATCTCAAGTACGAGAAGAACCCCAAGATCAAGGAGGCAATCACTCAAAAGTTCACTGAGTATCTCCGTCGAGCCGAGGAGATCCGGGCTGTCCTCGATGAGGGTGGGCCTGGGCCTGCGTCCAACGGAGATGCTGCGGTGGCGACGAGGCCCAAGACGAAGCCCAAGGATGGACAGGGCGGCGACGGGGAGGATTCGGAGCAGGCTAAGCTTCGGTCTGGGCTCAATTCGGCGATTATTAGGGAGAAGCCTGATGTGAAGTGGAATGATGTGGCTGGGCTTGAGAGCGCCAAGCAAGCGCTGCAGGAGGCTGTTATCTTGCCCGTTAAATTTCCACAGTTCTTCACTGGTTCGTCCCGTTCCTTTATAAATTCTCACTAGTATAGTTTATGTGCTTCATTGAATTCTTGTTGTAAATTGTAGATTTATGATGAAAATTGTTAATTTTTTTTTAATCACGAGCATCTGCATCACATGTGTTTTTATTCACAGTGGGAGTTCTTTGCTAAGAGAAATGAATTCGAAGACAAATTTCATCAGATGAACTTCTGTATCACCGAGTTTGTTAATTGAGGATTAGAAAAGCTACACAATGTTTCTTTGGCTAAAAAGGACATGCTTTGCTACAGCTTTGTCTTCGTATAGTTAGGCTCCTAATTGCTAGGATGGGGAACAAACTTAGTTAATGAAAGATGTGAAATATTTCTAATCCTGTTAACACGCTTACTAATCATCCTGTCTGATTACTCTCCTTTCAACTCCTCTTGGTCCTTTACAGTGGACCCACCTGAGCTGCCTGTGTGGAGGTCATCAAATTCTATGATCATTATGAATGGAATTTTTCCTACTCGTTTAAACAGTTCCTAATGGAGGAGGATTCTGTCATGTTTATTACTTAGGAGCCTTCTTCTCCTTCAGTAACCAGTGGGGATTCAGGATTACATAAGAACTAACCATATTATTCCATGGTCTTGAGACTTTGCATACTAGGTGTTACATTCCATGCTTCCTATCCCTCTTTACTATGTCCTTGTTAATCATTTTTTAAGACCAAAATCTCTGTTTTGAGAGAGAGGGGATGTTTAGAAGTAGGACAGACTTGACTGCCTATATGATTACTGTCTGATTGCTGAGTGCTAACATTATCTCAACTTTTATTGGCAACTGGAATTCCCTTTCATGTAGACATGGGATAATAGGGGCCTCTTTCACGGGCTTAAATTCTAAGTCGTATCTCAACAGCCCTCTCAGATTTATCAAATCTTTTAGTTCTACTTTCCTGCATTGCAAGTGCTGCATTGCTTGTATTGTAGTTCCAAATCCCTAGAGCCTTTTTATCATTGTTTACTTGCCTGGTCACCACTAGTTTAAATAACACGTCTGATTCAACTGCAGTCTGTGACACACTTTTAGAACTTTCCAGTTATAATTTTTAGTTAAATGGTTGATAACCAGAAAAGGAAAATTTTCTTTTGAAGTAATGTTTTTGAGTTTATATATTTTACTTTTTGAAAGGTAATATAAAGAATGAGCTCACTACAGTTTATTTTGACATCCTGTATGACTTAACACCAAACCGCATAAAATTCATATTGTATAGTATTCCAACTAATTTAGCTTTGCCATTCAACCCTAAAACTGAAAAACTTTACTGTTTATCTCATTTCCCATTTAAACAAGGTTTTATCTTGGTCTATCTAGGTGCCTCGTCTGTCTAATGCGAAATCCACTTGAGCAGCCTCCAAGTTTGACTACTTTGAAAGTCAAGACTTCCTAGGCTGCTTTTAACCCCTTTCCCTTTTCACCCCCGACTCTGGATGTATTTGGTTAGAGGGTGCTGGAACTACAAATGTAGTTGCAGCATCATAGGTTGTTTGGATTGATGTAGCTGGAGCACTATCTTGTTCCAACTACGTGAATTAGTGTTTGGTTGTAGATAGTTGCAACGCGAAAATATTTTCGCGAAGCCAAAATATACTAAAAATGAGGGTGTTGCATCCACGCTCAAATTTTAGAGTGTTGCAACAACATGAAATTGCAACTACATGCGGATGCAACCAATTGAGTTGCAACGAAATGTGGATACAATTATATTTGTTATTGCAACATCCTTTGATCAAACACAGAGCCTGGATATGTATTAACAGGGTTGGGATGGCTGAATGGGAATAACAAACAACCATAAAATATCAAATCCTTCCATATTCTAATTTCCCCATGAAGAAAGTATACTTTAAAAATATTAAGTAAATGGAGAGGCATACACTATAAGTTAGACATGATTACAGATTCAAAATTATTGCATGTTATGCTCCCATTCTAGTTCCTTCTCTCTGTATGAGTGAGTTAGTTTTTTAGGGGGTTCAGGAAAACATGAGAGGTTGTGGAAGATTGTCACATATTTTAGCAATGAGAGGAAGAGGAGGGAGAATAGGCATAGGATGAAGAAATTTGTTATGTTATCATTATAAAGCCAATCAGAAAGGGATTTTTCTTTTTATGAAATTTTTGATGCTTTTTACGAGATCTTTATATTTGGCTAGATATGTGCCACATCAACAACACACTAGCCAAGGACTTGCATGACACACAAGCACACACATGCTAGTTTAGAACTTAAATTTCCATATTTTGGTAATTTTATAACTGTGAGCATGATTGGAAATTTCAAAGTATTCATTAAAAGTATGATCACCATTATGTAATGTGGCAGTAAGTGCTAGGTGCCATTAAAAAAAAAAAACAATGTCGATGAAAACATATAGATGCACTATCACATGGTAGAATTTCCCATTTTTCATTCGTTGAGGGGATCCTGCCTTTTTTTTTAAAGGATCAACAAACCAGATGATATTTCTTTTTTCTTAAGATCAACCAACCTAGTTCTGAGGTGCCTACCTGGCCGCCTGGGCCCTAGACGGATTTTCGTTTCCGCCCCTTAACTGGAGGTGGAGGGGGTTTTGCTGAAGGTTGGAGGAGCTGAATGAGGTGTTCGGAGTCGGGGGAGAAGGCCAGGGAGTTAGGAGAATGTGGAGGTGGCAACAAAGAAAATCATAGCATGACCTAAGCTTCGCAATCTACATAATGTCCCATGCTCCCCTAGGCGCTTTTAAGACCTAGGCGGGCTGCCTAAGTGCACCCTTGGCGAGAGTCTAGACCGCTTTTTAAAACTATGCCGTTATTCATATCCGAGTTTAGCTTCAAAAGAGTCAGTTCATCAAATTAAGTTGAAATCAACTTATTTGAAGTTGTTGATGTCTAAGTTTAATACACATAGGAATAGGTTGTTACTCTAGAACTATCAGTATGGAAATTGTTTGGCATGTAATATATGTTTGAATAATGTGTGTGACAAGCTATGAAGCATGGACACGCATAACATGAAGCCGTGTCGTGTCGTGTCCGTGTCGGACACACGTGTCGAACACACGTATCCTATGTATTTTTTAGGATTTGCCTCGTGTCAGCGTGCCGGATGGCCGTGTCAGATCCGTGTCCGTGCTACATAGGTGACAAGGTTATACAATTGAATGGGCCACAAACATACCTATATCACATTATATTTTAAAGAAATTATATGTACATATTGGTGATGAAATAGTACAAAAGATATATCTACATACGATAAACACATTTAATTTGTAGCAGATGCTCTATAGTTTCTTAGGCTGGTTTTTTGAGTATGCTTAGGCATGTTTGCTTTATCGTTGAACCATGAGGTAGGAGGTGCTCTCAATGTGGATTTGACACACTAATCTCCAGCTTTTTTGTGCCCTTGTGGGTATCCTGGTGAGCTCTAAGCTCTGTTTCACGGACGCCCAGGTGCTAGAGTAGTTCATCCCTTTAGAAAGGTAATTATTAGATTTATGACTATGAGGTGGAAAAGTTCTCTGCACGAGTGGCAACATGCTGATCCATCAGTTTATTGTGCCAACCAATGTCTCTTTCTGCATGTGTATGCATTTACATTGCAAATATGCTGGTGCTCTTTGGCCTACTTAGGCTGGTGTGCTGGGATTTGCAGGTGCTAGAGTAGTTTATCTAGGCGGAACAACTGTGTTCGTTGGTGGAAGCTGCTACTCATATGGGCAATGTGCAAGTCCAACAGTTAGTTTGCACACTTTTGGTGCTTGGGTGCACTCATAAAGTCGTTTTGCTAGTGTTCTTTCATGAGAGAAGGATGAAGGAAAGGTGATTCTGAGATGAATGTGGATTAAGTCTTTTTTTTCCTTTCTGTTTTCCTGCTTTCCTCTTTGCATATCCAGTGGAAAGGTGGAGCTGGGAGAGGACAGCTGGAGTGAACCTCTGGTTTACACAGCATACCTATGGTTCTGCAATTTTCTTAGGAGATAAAGGAAAGCAGATTGCGTATGCAATAATTAAATGTATGACAAATTTGCCTTTTCATGTTGAGGTAGTAAATGCAAGATAATTCTGTAAAAATTGTGGGTAACATTACAAACATTGAAGGGCTACCTTGATAATCAAATTGGGATTTGTGCATGCTAGTGTAATCTTTCTAGGTGGCATAACTGTGTCTATTTGGTGGAAGCTGCTGCACATATGGGCAATGTGCCAGTCCAACAGTTTGTGCACTTTTGGTGCTTCGGTACAAACATACAGTCATCTTGCTAATCTTCTTTCATAAGAGCATGAAGAATGAAGGAAAGGTGATTCTGGGAGTGGATTAGTCTTTTTTTTTCCTTCTTTTTCCCCCATTCTGTTTTCCTGCTTTCCTTTCTTTGTAAGCAGTGGGAAGGTGGAGTTGAGAGAGGACAGCTGGAATGAACCTCTAGTTTACACAACATACTTGTGGTCTGCAATTTTCTTTGGAGGAAAAGGAAAGCAGATTATCTATGCAATAATTAAATGTATGACAAATTTGTCTTTTCATGTGGAGGAAGTAAATACACAGGATAATTCTGTAAAATCTGTGGGTAACATTACAAACATTGAAGGCTACCTTTCAATAAGGCACATATTGGATTGCAAATCTTCTATAGAAGGTTGCTATTTGCATTGGTATAACAAGTTTATGCCAAAACCATAGTAGTGTACTAATGTCTTTATGCCAAAACCATAGTAGTGTACTAATGTCTACATAGTATTACTTAAGCAGATGAACATTGTATTGCTGTTTTGTGTCCTGTGGGCATATGGCTAAAAATTATAGTTATAATTTCCTGTTACATAGACAAATAGTTGTAATGGCAGGTAATGCTCTAAATATTTACTATTTCCTGTAGGCAAGCGAAGACCATGGAGAGCATTTCTATTATATGGTCCACCTGGAACTGGAAAGTCATATTTAGCGAAGGCTGTTGCAACAGAGGCAGAGTCAACTTTCTTCAGGTTATTTAGTGCACATGTATTTCTGTGTCGTCTTGAAATAATATTATTATTTTTGGTAATTCAGTTATTTAATTGTTTACAAATATAGTATAACTTAAGAGACATGATGTCCAAACCTTCAAAAGTGGAGCAATGACTTCCATTGCTATAAAAGCTCCCAGTGTCGTGATCTCCATTCTTTTTTCAAATTATGCTTTTATGAATTTAATTCATTTGGCCTTTTATCCTTTTCTTCCTGGATAGTGCAGTACATGATACTTATATTCTGAACCACATTCCACACTTGGTGGTTATGATATTGCATGTTAGTCACTGGAGATTGGTTGTTGTTTATTGGTTCACTTGATGTACATTCTTAAATTAATTTTCTTTTCACTTCAACAAAGCCGTTTGCTTCATAATTCAATCTGACATTAAGCCTCCAATCTCCACAAGGAGGATACCATGTAATACATCCAGTCACAGGGGACTATACACTCCATGTAGAAAGTAGAACCAAGGTTTTAAATGTTGGATGTCGGATTCATGTCGGATTGACTGAAATCCATGTCGGATAGCGGAAACCGGGGATATATCGGGGGACATTGACTAAATATCGGATTGCCATATCGGGTAGTGCGCATATGTATAATATCGTGTCCTAAATGTAATCTAAGCATTCATAAATTCAATATAAGCATACTTTATAAATTCTATAGACTAAACATATAAAAAAATAAATAATATATGGATTTGGGTTCATAAATTCTTTCTATCGGGTTCATAAAAACTCTTAAACATGAGAATGGGTCAAACATGTTTGGGTATTTATCACTAAACTCAAACCCGATAACAAAAAACAGATCTTAAAAAAAAGTACCATATCGGCTGATTTTTCAAAGCTAAAAATAGGCTGATATACCTGATATGACCTGCTATTTCTGATTTGGCCCTGAAAACCGACATACGAGTTGAAAACGTCTATGTCGTGTCGGTCAAGCCCTCGACATGTCGGCCGACATTTAAAACCTTGGGTAGAACCACATACGCACATGTAAGTAACACATTATTTTTTCTTAACAAACAAAACTATGATATGAGTAATGAGTCTATGACTCTACGCTATGCACTCTTTAGTATCTGACTACTGTGAGACTCACTTGGTGATCCGTCTCAGCTCGGAGTATTTTTCATCACTTGGGTCGGTGGATCTTTCAGGCTTTTAGCTGTTCCCTTCATTTCAATTGATTTTTTCTTGATGGGTGCCCAAAGTATCTTTGTGATCTTTATTTTTGTTCTAGTCATGTCCGTATCTGGTGAAGAGATGTTGATAAAACTGTTTATTCTGCTGAGTGCTTCCCAATCAAAAGATTCTTAATGACTGAGTTAACTTCATCCCATTTTCCTTCTGGAGGGACTGACATCTGATATCTAGTTTTCTTTATAAACGGCGAGCAGAAGAAAGCAGTCTATATACGTCCTTTATGTTCCTTTATACGTCTGGACTAGTACTGCAAAATCACTTTCATTCTCATAAGGACTTATATATTCTATTTCAGATGTAACAATTGCATCTGGAGGTGGGCACACTTAATCTCTAGCTGTGTTGTACTTTTTAATTACCGGGGACATTGTTTGGTATTGCTTACAGTAGTTATATTATTTTACTTATTTGTCTGTGGTTTTTTGCAATCACTATTATGATTTGAAGTTTAAATTTAAAAAAAAAGACCAAAACTTTGTGCAGTATATCTTCATCAGACCTGGTCTCAAAATGGATGGGTGAAAGTGAAAAGTTAGTTTCAAATCTTTTCCAAATGGCTCGCGAAAATGCTCCTTCAATTATCTTCATTGATGAAATTGATTCTTTGTGTGGTCAACGAGGAGAAGGCAATGAAAGTGAAGCATCTCGAAGGATTAAGACTGAACTTTTAGTGCAAATGCAGGTACATTCTTTGTAGTTTAGTTTGACTTCATGTCATGACATATAATATCGAATGGCTGTTGATGTTAATAATTAGGTCTTTTGCATGTTCATAGTATACTGGCCTAGAAGTTTTCTGCATTTCCATTTAGTGTCGTGCACCCGCTACTTTGTGATTGTCATTGTTGCGCGCCCCCCCCCCCCTACTTTGTTCAGCACAGGCAACATGCAAAATCTGCTATTAATAACCACCCTAAATTATGACATGGACCATGATAAGGTGGTAGACGTATAGTTTAACTTTAACTGCCTAATAAAAGGTTCTGCATCATATTACAACATGGACTATGACAATGACAAGGCTGGTATATGACAAGGTTCCGCGTCATATTACAACATGGCCTATAACGCTGGTATATGTATGGTCTCAACTTTATATGCCTAGTAAAAGGTGTTTTTGAATTTCATATGGGCAGAAAGCAATTTTGATTTGCTACATAAAAGGTAATATTGTGTTAGATTCTTTGATTTCTACACTGAAGCTTGTGAGGAAGGACTCGGAAGAGAAGTAAATTGAAGATGAGCTAACATGAGTACTTCGCATAGTTGCGCGATTCCCTGGATCCCCCTCGAACCGTCGAACAGTTCATGCGAACCAATTCCTTGTACATTTACGAACCGATTCCCTCCGATACACGAATTGGTTCCCCAAAATTAGCTTACCCCTTACTAAATATGAGAGGACGAAAGTTGATTTATAAGTTTGTTTTCATGCACACGCGCTTGGTTTTTTTTATACGTTTCGATAATATTATTGAAAGTACTCTTGCATTAAGTAAAAGTTATCCAAAGTTAATAACTAATTTCTAGATCGCTATTTCTTTAACTGATGTTACTAAGAAGATTTTGTTTCGGCCTATTAGTAGCTCTTCAGCTAAAAGAAAGTGGAGTACTTATTCCTACATACATAGTGTGAAAAGGAATGGATTGAATAGTAGAAGGGCGGATAAGTTAATATTCATCCATTCAAACATTCGCCTTCTTAAGGGGGAAAAATTGCAAAATAGAAAAAAATTATTAAGAGGCTGTTCAATATTTAATATTTTAACTTTTATGTATTCATAAATTATAAAAAAAAGTATTAAAGTATTGTGTATGAAAAAATATTGAAATGCATAACTAGTTTTCTAGTTTCTGATTTTTTATTATACGCTTTGAAAAATGATAAGCACATGGTGTTAAATATCGGTTAACGTGGATTTATCAGACGGTCAAAATTCATATCGGATAACGGATATTGGGGATATATCGAGAATAAGTAGTATTAATCTGAGTGACATTATCGGATGGTGATATATATAATATAATATTCTAAAATATAATCTAACTGTATTTAGTGAAATATAAACATACCAAAATGTAAATAATTATGTTTACGATCACTAACAAATGATAGAAACTTGGGTCGGGTCGGATTTAAAGTGCATTGAACATGTGTCCGTTGCTCAAAATCAAAACTCAAATCAAAGGCCGATAATTTTGATTTTTGGGCTGACAATATCGGCCGATAACTCATTTTATCGCCGCATTATCGGTGATAAACATCCAAAAACGATAACCGATTTAGAATTGAACTTATAATAGCGGAAGCCCACCAAAACCGATAAATCACCGACAATATCAGTTTATCAGCTGATATTTAAAACATTGGATAAGCGTACCCAGAAAACATTACATCGTATACTATATTGAACTCGCGTATCGAAGCAAGCTACCCCCTGTCGAATCTAAAATTTCGAAGTCTCGAATTGTGTACCCAAATTTGTACGACGACCCATTACGTACAGTGGACCGTGTAACTATGACTTCACCACTTACATTTTGTTTCAGCATTCTGATTCTCCTTTTATGGATGATCATCTTGTTATAATGATCAAATAAGAAACGTGCATAACGAGAGCCTTAAGTTGGAACTCGTAAAATGTGGTTTGCTGAGTATAGGTGTCACGGCTAATGGTGAACACTTATTTTGGGCTTCTTGTAACCGAACCAAAGGTTTGGCTGCTTTCTGGAGGAGGAAAGCTCGCCCACCTGATCTAGTTATGATGAATTGAAGCTAAAGTCAAAAGTTTTTCAACTGTGTCAAAACTTACCAAAACTGAAACTCTGTGCGGGGATCCCAAATCAGAGGACATATTTATCAAACTATGTTGGCAACTTTGTTCTGTTCATTTAAGAATAACTTTGAATTGTGTTTGTTATTTATTTTTAAACATATGTGAACGTAATAGTTTTTTAAATACTGTACTGTTTTGTATTTCAGGGTGTAGGAAACAATGACCAAAAAGTTCTTGTTCTCGCTGCAACAAATACACCATATGCTCTGGATCAGGTTTTGTTGGATTTTGGATCAAAAGTTGTTACTCCACTTTGAATTTCTTTTGGGTTTGTCACGAACTGTTTTATGTGCTCGTGTATTGTTATGAAATACAGGCTATTCGACGACGTTTTGACAAGCGCATTTACATTCCTCTACCTGATCCTAAAGCTAGACAACATATGTTTAAGGTGATGACGTATTTGCACTTTGTATTTTCTCTTATGTCTCGTTTGGTACGCATCAATGGACTCAAATGAGAATGGAATGGAAGAAGGAATATAATGGAATTAATGTGAGAATGGAATGATCAATTCTCATTCTCACATTTGGGTGTAATTTATAAAATGAAGTGGGAATTGATGTTATTTTAAAATTGTATATTTTATTACTTTCCACTTAAGTGGGAATGCCTATTCCCAATCATTTCATTGGGAATGCTCATTCCCACGTAAAGTGGGAATTGATGAGAAGTGGGAGTGGGCATTCAAACTTTAGAAAAGAGGGTTTGTTTGGTAGGAAGGAATGCGAAGTGAGAATGACCATTCTATTCCACCTCATTCCCGTGTACCAAACGAGGCCTTAGGCTTAAGAGAGCTGTCATCCTATCCTACCCGATGATTGAGCCATTTCCAGTAATCATGTTTAAAAGCCACTAGTTATCCTTATTTGATATAATCAGAATGCTACCTTGATTCTGTAGTCCCAATGTCTATTTAAGTTATTATTATACTTAGCTTGAAGGAATGCATATGTACAGGTACACTTGGGAGACACACCACACAACCTGACGGAAAGTGATTTTGAGCTCTTGGCTCGTAAGACAGAGGGGTTTTCTGGTTCAGATATCGCTGTTTGTGTAAGTTAAAACACTTTAAATAACTGTTATGGTTGTCTATAGAATGTTAATTTAATTATGTATTTTGCTCTTGATAGGTCAAGGATGTTCTATTTGAACCTGTTCGCAAAATTCAGGATGCAATGTTCTTCATAAAGACCTCTGGCAATATGTGGATGCCTTGTGGTCCCAAGCAGCCAGGAGCTGTTCAGACCACTATGCAGGAACTTGCTGCAAAGGGCTTTGCTTCTCAGGTATATTCCCACTGAATCACATAATTTGACTGTGTATTTCACATCTAAGGAAGTGACTAGGAAGAGAGGGAAAAAAAGAGAGAGAAGTGCATTTCTTTTCTTTCATTTCTGCTACCTTTTTCTTCCTTTCGATAATCTTGCAGTTGTTGCGTCTAATCCCTTTGAAAATTTATATCAGTGACATCTAGCTGTTCTTTACATAAAACGTCACCAGGTTTAATAGATAGTAATATCTGCTGTTTTTGAGCAATGGATTGTAAGATCATCCGCACCATCCCAAAGAATCCCCTATCCCTCCTCAAACTAGACGAGATGTTGGATTATTGACTGAGAGCCTCCTCCATAACAAAAACCATCAATCTCACTTTCAATTTTGTAACAACCTTCACACCATACCTTAAATCCTTGAGTTTGGCCTTGGCAACAGTGGCTTCAACGCAAAAACTTTAGTCCATAGTAGCATGATCACCTCAATCATCTCTAATTAGGTGGTCTACGCAGGTAATCCACGCTGCTTGGTTGTTCCATAAAGTTCAGTTTGGAAAGGATCAACGTAGTACCTGCCTCCTGTAAGAGTAACAGAAACCTATGAAGCACGGACACGCATAACATGAAGCCGTGTCGTGTCGTGTCCGTGTCGGACAAACGTGTCGAACACACGTATCCTATGTATTTTTTAGGATTTGCCTCGTGTCGGCGTGTCGGATGGCCGTGTCGGATGGCCGTGTCCGTGCTACATAGACAGAAACACATTAACCTGATACAGGAAAAGTGGTTTTTGACTTACACATTAACCTGATACAGGAAAAGTGGTTTTTGACTTTCTTCTGAGACCAAATAAAGAGCTCCATCAATCCAATAACGCCTGTTTGACTCATCACCATGGAGAACCAGCTAAAGTATAGTTAATACTTCATATGAAGTTAGGATAATTTTCGCAGCCCCAATTATATCTAAATAACACAGCCCACGATTCGTCCACAGACATAACAGTAGGAATTGATGCTTGTCCATTGCAAGGCACAATGCAACGCGCAATGCTTCCAAAGAACACTTGAACAATAAATGGTCAGTTAGCAAAATTCTGAAACCACAAGGGCATTTAGAACCAAAATCTACAAAGCCAGTGCTTAAAGTTAGGAATGGATTGCAACTTCCTTCTCAGCCCATGCCTTCATATTTTGATCTGAAAGAGTAGTTTTCTGATATTCTGTTTTGACTTGAACTGAGATATAGGTTTTCCCTTTCAATAAACCATATCTATAAAGTGTGATGCCAGATTTGGCACCTTAGAGTATATCTGAAGATTCTTAACTAAAACTACTGGCTGATACAGTGATGTCATTTGTTGTTTGGCATGGAAGGATTTTAAGGAGCCTCTATATCCATGAGTTGAAGCTTGCATCATGAGATGCATTTGATCCAGAAATGTTGAGATTAACTTGCAGTCTTTTTAGCATCTAATCCT
>BQKN01000899.1:27992-83022 GCA_022839385.1 Asparagus kiusianus | reverse complement strand
TACAATTAAAGAATATGCATAATGAGCTCTACTATGGACTGTTCAACTTTATCACCATGAAATAAATTAAAAATGGGAACTAAACACACCATTTGTCTTCCCCTGATATCTGCTTGGACTTGTGACTGATATTTTCCATCTGAGCAGCTTTTGCCACCGCCAATTTCAAGGACAGACTTTGACAAGGTGCTGGCAAGGCAGAGACCAACTGTCAGCAAAGCCGATCTTGATGTGCATGAGAGATTTACCAAGGAGTTTGGAGAGGAGGGATAATATGTGTACGGAAAATGAAATTACTGCAACTGTATATTGTATTTCTGTACTGGTCCGAATTGATTTGTGAAGAAGCCTCCCTGCAACTGGAACATTACTGCCAACTTTGTGCTGGGATTTGGTGATTTATATGTTAAGGCCTTAGCTTATATTTTGTTGAAATCTCCTCACTTAACAGTAGTAAATGGAACCATTTTATTGAATGTGGTGCATGTATACAGCTCTCCTGTATATAATTGAGCATGGTTGTCTATGTTTTATTTTATAAGTTCACTTTTCTTTGCTATTGTTTTGCAGGCTGTCTTATTTGCGTACTGTGTGTTGAAACTGAAAAAATGAGCAATAGTGAAATGGGGATGGTTTTAATTTCCCCTGGAGTGATATAACTACAGGGGTGATCTGGGATTATAGGTGTAACCTGAGAGTAGCTCGTCACTTGGGCTCTAGGGTCACGTGTGTAATTATGAGTAGTAATTTTATGATCATCCGTGTCACTTGGGTTCTAGGGTCACGTGTGTAATTATGAGTAGTAATTTTATGATCATCCGTGTAAATATGCAGACTTGGGGGTCATTCATGTAATTACATCATTTTTTAGGATACCGGCAATGAAATTTGATTAATCCAAAGAAAAGGAAATAATCATTATGATCTATTATTATGCTCCCTTGTTATTGCTGACATTGGAGAGCGTTAGTTAAGGCTTGGTTTGGTAGAGAGGAAAGTAAAGGGAGGATAAAACTCTAAAGTGTCTTTGGTAGGGAAGGGAAGGTGGGGCAAAGAGAAGTGAGGTAGAATAGGGGATAGCTCAAAATAAACTGAAAATAGGGAGAGAGAAAAAAAATCCCTCCAAATTAAAGGGCTTTAAGAGATAAAAGAAAATGAACTATAAATTAAAATTCTCTCTCTCCTCACTTCTTATTAAATAAAAAATATGTATATACTTGCTTGCCACTCATTACATCTCCGTTTTATCTTTATCTTTCCTCTTCGTACATACTTCCAAACCAAGTCTGAGGGGGCGGTAGCGTCAAAATCTAGTACCTCCGCAAGGTCTAGTGGATCGTAGATGTGAAGCAATTTTATTTTAGAGCGACAAATTTATAGAGAGAAATGACGAACTCGGTGACATGAAGCCTGAAGGGAAATAAAATGGTTAAACAATATTAAATTATTATCGTACTGTTCACTGTGCATTCGTCCACATGACTTTATGTTCCCCTGTCTTATTCATACAGATCATATAATTGTACCTTCCGTAGCAATGAAGTGACACGCACCAGGAGGTGGATATAAAATGTGGGAGGCGCTACAGGCACACCATCAGACACATCCTTAGCCATACTCCATCTCCTGCTACAGTGCAGGAGGATCCGTATGAGATTTTTTAAAAAATTTCATGCGTGCCCTCTGTATTGTAGCAGGAGAGGGAGTGTGGCTGAGGGTGTGTCCGGTGGTGTGCCTCTAGGGCTGTCCAAAACAGCCCGTGGCCCGGGTCCGGCCCGGCCGGCTCTTTTGTGCCCGGCCCGGATTATTTTTTTATTTATGTATTATATTATATATGTATAATATATGTATATATAAATATATATATATATTATATATATAATATATGTATATATAATATATTTTTATATATGTATAATATATGTATATATAATATATTTCTATATATGTATAATATGTCATATGTGTATATATATACTCTCTCTTAGTATATAAGTATATATAAGTATACTCTCTTATATAAGTATATATAAGTATACTCTCTTATATAAGTATATATATGTATAAGTATACTTTCTCTTATATAAGTATATATAAGAATACTCTCTCTTATATATGTATAATGTATGTATGTATGTATATATATACTCTCTCTTAGTATATATGTATATATAAGTATACTCTCTCTTATATAATATATTTCTATATATGTATAATATGTCATATGTGTGTGTATATATACTCTCTCTTAGTATATAAGTATATATAAGTATACTCTCTCTTATATAAGTACTAGTTGAGATGCACGTGCAATGCACGTGGTCGAATATCATTATTATTTAAATTGATAAAAATAGAGTAAAAATAAAAAAAACAAAGTTTTTTGTGGGATTGATCATCAACTTGATAATCTCTTTCTCAAATAAAATATTGTCATTGTTTCCTTTAACCCCGACTGTGATCACGTGATCTACTGTTTGTGAGTTATAAACACATTAATCAGTACAACATCTTTATTTATTAGTATCTTGAAGTCTTCAAAAGATGGGTGATCATTCAATTCGCAAAGAAATTTGTATATAAATTTACTTACAATATGTCCATTAAACTTTTAGTTGTGGTTCGACTCATATTCACATTAACTTTTAGTTGATGTTTCACTCATATTTATATTATTTAATATTCATATTCAATTTTATAGCTCATTCTCTATATCATAGAAGTAAAATTGAAAGTATGAAGAATTTTTTTCTTGCGAAATTAGAACAGGGAGATTATGATATATTTCGCCATGTGCTCTAAATATAAATTTTTTTCTTTGATGCAAGGTCCATATCAAATCTTACCTCAAACGATGTAAATGAAAAAATGCTATTATAACTCACTTGCCTAGAACAATTGTATTGTATATAGGATACACAACTCATCTGGAATATCCATAGCTCCTAAGCAGATTTTGCTGTTGTGAGTGCAACATGTTAGAGGCTTGTATTCAAACTTTTTTTGCTTTATAAAAGACACAAGAATTTAGAGTGTATAGTTTATATATCGTAAAGAACATATCGAATCATGAAGATTCCTAATAATGATATTATTATAACGATATTACTATTCAATATTGAATCAATTTTGTTATGTAAGATTATATGACCCTTTTTAATAAATTATAAAGTAAATATATGAAAACCTCGATGCTTATAGCCAGTAGTTGAGCTCCACAAAATAGGATAACTTTACATTGTAATTTGCTATTTATAGTACTGTTGGCAATGCCATTACCCTTCCTCTTTATCTTATTATTCACACTTTTCTGATGTAAGTTCTTTTTTGCTAATCATTCAATTAGCTATATTTAGTTTTTATAATATCAGAGGTTAGAATATTCTCTTCTATTTAAAAAGTGTTGACATGATTTTCTTAAAAAAATATATACACATAGTAGCAATAGTATATACTTCAGTGCAACTTAAACATTGGCTTGAAGCCATTTAGAGTGAAGTCATTTCTATGCTAGAATGGTGATATATTGATTACACAGTCTAAAAGTCAAAGAAGAAATTTCTACAAAGAAAAAGTAATTTAATATGTCAAATTAAGAACTAATTTATAAAATATACATGGATAATGCAGATAGCTATAGAAAGTAATGTATATATCTTCATAAAAATTTCATAGTGAGTGACCAACTACAATCATCCTAATTTAAGAATAAATAATTATTATTTTAGTTACTAATTTGATACACGTAACTATAGAATAAATCTCCAGTAAAAAAATAGAATTGAGATTTTATTATGCTGTAGGTAAATAAATACCTGTTATTAGAGCTCCTCTTTATATTAAATTTAAAATTAATAATTTAAATTGTTAAGCACCAAATATTAGCTCATGTGAGAATGTAAAGTAATCTATGGTCTATATACATATATAGTCAATCAATCAAATATATTAAAATTATGATGACCACATTCAAAATTATATGGTGGGTTCACATTAAATATAATTTTATAAAAAATAGTACATTAATGTCAACATCTTTTTAACCACTATATAGACTGTCTGAATTTTTTTACATATATAAACTATGCTGCCTGGGAATTGTGATGTGCACACTTAACTATGGTCTAATAATCTAAAGAACGGTTTATTCTTCAATATCATCATTAATTGATGTATATGTACATTACACTGGAAACACAATAAAAATTTAAAAAACTACAAAATAAACACCCTCAAAAGTTTTAAAGTGTAAAAAACATCCTAAAATTTATAATTTACAAATACACAAAACTATTAAACATTACATTGATATCAAGCAATTACAAAAAAATTATTAAAATTTTCAAATTTTGGAGGGGTAATTTGCAATGTAATAAACTTTGAGGGTGTTTTTTTATAAATTTTAAATTTAATAGATTTTCAATTAGTTATGTTCTTTTCAAAAAAGTTATGGGTAATATTTATCATGAAAATGTTTTTTCTAAACCTATACTTTTAAAAGGTGTATGATATTTTTTGCAAAATTTTAATTTTTTAGGGGTTGTTAGTAAATTTGCATATTTATTTTAGTATCTATAGGTTAGAAATTCTCATGGTATTTTTTTTATAAATTATGAATTTTAAAGATTTTTTAATTTTTTTAAACTTATAGGCCTTTTCTACAGATTGTAAATTATTTATAAACTAATTATAATTCCTATGCTTTCAATTTACTAATGACTTTGAAATTTTGAGGGTGTTTTTTATAAATTTTGAATTTAAACGTTTGTTTGTAATTTTTTAACTTTAAGGGTGTTTTCTATAAATTATAAATTGTGTAGGGGATATTTATAATTCATATATTTTTAATGTACTGTTAGGTCAGAAATTATCATGATTTTTATAAATTTTACAAATTTGACGGTTTTATTTTGCAATTTGTAAAAAGTTCATAGTGTGTATTGTAAACTCCATAAATTTTTGGGGGTTATTTGTGTTATTTGTAGGTTTTTAGTATGTTTATAGGTTTGAAATTTTCAAGGTGTTTTTTATAAATTTTAAATTTTTAGGGGTGTTTTTGTAATCTTTAAAACTTACAAGATGTTTTCTCCAATGTCAAAAAACTTTCAGTTTCTAGTTAGTATATATTTTTCAGATTTCTCACTGAATTGAGTAAGTAAAATTTATAATTTCCAAGATGCTTTAATAAAATTTTGAATTTGTAGGGGCGTTTTTATAATTTAAAAAACTTAGAGAATATTTTTTACAAAGTCCAAAAAACTTTTAGCTGCTAGCTAGCATATGTTTTTTAGATTTCTCTACGAACTGAAATAAGTAAAGGATTTGAATTATATGAAAGGTATCTATTTTATCCAATAACATATTAAGTCTTATTATGAGTAGAATAAATCATTTGGTTACCAATTCAAAGAAGATAGGATAATTAGAATATATTAGGATAACAATGTAATATTCAAAAAGATAAGGATAATATTGACCATAGAAAGATTTTCCCGCACTCGTACTTTTAAAGGGAGTATGATATATATGTATAAGTATACTTTCTCTTATATAAATATATATAAGAATACTCTCTCTTATATATGTATAATGTATGTATGTATGTATGTATATACTCTCTCTCTTAGTATATATGTATAGTATACTCTCTCTTATATAAGTATATATAAGTATACACTCTCTTATATATGTATAATATATATATATATGTGTGTGTGTGTGTGTGTGTGTGTGTATATATATATATATATATATATATATATATATATATACTAATATACTCTCTCTCTCTTAGTATATATGTATATATAAGTATACTCTCTATTATATATGTATACTCCCTATTATATAAGTATACTCTTTTATATATGTGTGTGTGTATACTCTCTCTCTCTTAGTATATAAGTTTATATAAGTAAAGTATATTACAACGGCTACTTCTTCCCCATTGGCCCAACGGGCAACAGCTACTTATGTGATTCTCTCTCTCTCTCAAATTATAACTTATAAATATATACAATATATTTACATATAATATATGTATATATAATATATAGTTACATAATAATTTGGAAGTATATACTAATATATAATTATATAAAATATAATAATTTTAAACTAATTTTTAGCATTTTTTTATCAAAAAAAGAAAAGAAATTTAAAAAACCTAGATGGGATGTACTTATCTATTGTGATGCGATGAATTCCAAAATAAATTTATACTTGTAATTTGTAAATGATTTATTAATTATTAATAAAGAATTTGTTTTTATAATTTTTTATTTATAATTTATATCATTTTAAGTGATAAATAAAATTATTTTTTTGTCTTTTTTAATAATTTAAAATTTAAATAAAATGTAAAAATTTGATAAAAAATTAAAAAAAGAAAAAAACCCGGCCCGATCGGGCCTGGGCCCGGGCTCGGGCTCGGGCTCGGATTTTCGGGCCGGGCCGGGCTGGATGGACAGGCCTATGTGCCTCTATTATTATTCATAAAATGCAACTGAAAATAAAAGGGCAGCACGGTGATAGCCAGAAAGGAATTATTTCCTAATTAAATATTTAGAGTTGAGTTAGATTATTATTTCAATAGCATTTAATATGCGAAATATTATCAATCTAATTTTAAAAAATAAAATAAAAAAATTAAAATCTAAATAGATGAGTATGATTTACTACGTATAAACTACTTAAAACGAAATCTCCATATATTTCGATGTAATTAGAATCATATATCAAGTGGCGGAAAATTAAACAACTTTATAAATATTCTAAAATATTGATTTTTAACGACATATTATAAATGAGTTAATGATGTTAAAATCTTTTAAAATTTTATTTCTAGATAGTTCACGTGCAGCAGATCACATCCACCGGTTAGAATTTTTATTTTTGAATTCCGATGGTGTTGAATTATTGGAGATGATTCAATTAGTTTATAGTCTAAAAGCTTGGAAATCTTCTCCACTAATTAGTATTACTACTATTTTACGGTTCATTTAAAATAACAAGCATATATATTATTACACTTTAGTTTTTACACCTAAAGTACTTACAAACAATTTGAACATAAATGGTTTGTTCAAAATAACTCATCTTTTATATGTTAATCACAGTTGCCAAAAGATTAGAATTATAGTAAAACAAACAATAGTAGTTGTGTATGCATCTTGCAAATTGTAGCTTCATTTTTATTATAATTGTTAAGATCAAATATTCCGAAGTGCCAAAGAAGAAAGCAAAGATAATCAGGAGTGGTTTGGCACAAACTCTGAACCATTGTGAATAAACAATTAAAGTACAGGAGCCTATGAGGGAACATAGACTCTTACATAAAGAAACATCACATGGTAATAATATTATACTTGAGCAGCTTTTGACTTAGAACCATGAATTGGTCAGGGTCTATTAATTACAAGAAATCATGCATCTCTTCCAACTTATTAATTGCAGAGGAGAATCTCACGTTGGAGGCGTAAATATTGGATATTTTAAATTTATTTTAAGGGAGAATTTACATATATATACCATTTTATTTTGTTATTGTTGATGTTAGTTATCCAACATGGAGTTGTATGTGGATTATGTGAGGGTGTTAGGGGTCCTCAATCTCTTTTAGATAGTTAGGCTCTGAACATCGACTTCCATCCTACACATGAACAACACGTTAGAGGTTAGAGTTAGGATCTCTGGTGGTTACTCTAACGATCAAGTCAGTAAAAAGCTTGAGTGGGAAAAAAGAATAGAGAGAGGGTATTCTTTAATAAGATATTGCTTACCCTCAGCAGTAGAGAGCAACTTCCTTTTATAGCAGATCCAAAGGGTAGATGAGTAACTTCGGCCGAGTCAAGCAGACGGGCAGTAGTCATCTACTTTACATGTGCTGGCTGCAGAGGGAGATGAGTCACCCAGGCGTTTTAATATGAGAGTGACAGAGTATGCATGGTGATGACGAGGTCCGATGAGTCATAAAGACTTTCGGGGCTAGAGAAATGATAACTCTGATTATTCAATTAATGTGATGACAATCGATTGTCAGCGTAGGGCCCGAGGATACACCTCCTTTTGACTCGGTTGTACAAGAGGGTTGACAAACGACACCTTTCAAGTCAGTTTTGCAAATGAGCCGATAAGTACTACCTTTTTAGTCAGCCTAGAAGATTGTCGGCTCGGCCACGTGGAACGAAAAGAAGTGGGGTCGACTTGAATGGTGGGTCAAATGAGGACGCCCTTCGACACGGCCCTGGACTAGGAAGGGTCGAGTGCTGATGGTGGGACACGTGTTGACGCCCCATTGAGATTAACACTTAGTAATTTGTAGGATATAACATTGACCTTTTTCACTCAAGCTTGGTAGGCCGAGTCCGAGTAAAATTTAAGGCTTTGTTTGGATACCATGATGTTTTTCTTGTTGTGTTTTTGTAAAACAACACCATGGTGTTGTGTTTTTATCTTAAAATATTTTTAAAACACCATGTTAAGTATTTTTTGTCAACACTAGTTTAACCCATTATAACATTAGTATTAAACATATTATTAATATATTATATATTAATTATAATAAAATATATTGTAAATAAAATATTATAATATTTACTTTACATTATTATAGTATTATAAGTTATAAATGTAATGCAATATAATATTGTATAATGTATTATAATATTATATTATACTTTAATGAGTTATATTATATTATAATTATTACATATTATTTTCAAATAATTATATATCTAATTATTTTGGTATATCAATTTTTTATTGTTGTATATTATATTAATATTTTTATAATAATGTTATTCTATTATTAATATTATATTATACTATTATTAATATAATATAGTATTATACTATTATTCATATAATATAATATTATTAAAAATGTTAATATTATGTTATTGCTAGTATGTTATTAATGAATTAATATATTATAAATATTTTACTATTATATAATATATTATAGTTTTTAATATGTTAGAGTTTATTAATAGTACTTTAATAATATATTAGTATTTATGATTTAAATAAATATTATTATATTATGAATATATTATTTTTACATTAATATTTATTAGAAATAAATTATTTATTAATAAAAAATATTTTACTTTATAATAAATTATATTATTTATTACATAATATATTAATATTTTATATAATATATTACGTTTACTATACAATATGTTATTATAATAATATTATTATATTGAATATGTTATTATTAAATATGTTACTATTATATAATGTTTTATAATTATTAATTTATTACAAATTATTTATTAAAAAGTTAATAATATTATAGCTATTATACTATTGTATAGTATATTATTATATCATTATTATATTATTATTTAGTATCAATACCTTTTTATTATTTTTATTAGTTTATTTATATTTTATTATTATTTATTTATTATATAATACATTATTAATATTAAATATTAGTATTTAATATGTTATTATATTATTATATAATATATTTTATTTATTATATTTTTATATTATTTAAGAAATACTAATATATTAAATTAACTATAATATAGTATAGTTTAGTATAATATAATAAGCATGTTGATAATAACTCTATATTAATTATATTTAATCTATTATGTTCGATATTATATTAACACATTCTCAAACTCAAAACCAAAACACTAAACTTAAAACACCTAAAATGTGTTTTGAAATAAGTGTTGTGTTTTTGGTTTGAGGATGATTTAGCTCAAAAAACACCATAGTTTTTAAATGCATGATATTTTGTTTTTGGCAAAAACACCATGGAAATAAGTAAAACATCATGGTATCCAAACGGAGCCTAAACAATAAACAGTTGGGATATCCGAGGTGCATTTATGAGGAAAGCTACATGCCACTGTTCATATGATGTTCTGACATCACTGGATATCGTGCTCCAGCATCGCCTAGTTTCCTGAGCGCAAATGGCTTGTCAATCGAAGGGAAATGCTTCGGCTCCTGAGCGGTTATTTTAGGTTCTGAGGTCGATCTCAGTCATCCATCAATAATCGAGTCGACCATTCTGATTTCGATACGTAGCCGTCGTCGAGCCTATTTATACTTGTTCTGCTGAAGATCTCTGTATACAATTTTTTTTAGCCCAAGAACTCTTCTATCTTCTAGCGACTTCTGATCAACCTCTAACAAACTTTTCTTACGATGATTGCTTCTACTACAACTATTTCTTACAACGAGGTGAGGATTGAACTTCTATGTAAGTTCCTCTTGAAGCTATATGCAATGGAGCTCAAGGCCTATTATATGCAATGGAGCTCAAGGCCTATTATGACCGTTATGACCTCCAACGTATATTCACATTGTCGACACCGGAGGGGCCTGAGACGGTGTATAACCATGGCGGCATTTTCGTTCTGATCTACCTCAAGCATTTGGGGTTTGGACTCCGTCTGTCGCTCCACCCCTTTACCTGCCACACCTTCAAGGCTCTGGGGATGTCACCTTCACAAATCAAGCCTAACTCCATCGCCGCACTAGTGAGCATCGTGGTGATTTGCTATCGAGTTGGAGTTGAGCCGACCCTTCGCGTGCTCGGCCACCTTCTCAGTGTCAAGGTAGAGAAAAAGGAGGGTCATTACTTCTTCCAAACCCTAGACGATTTTAAAATCATCTTGAATGCTCCCGAGTCAAATACAGAATGGAAGGAAATGTTGACTGAGAAGTCGGCAGTAGCCAAGGCACGCCCTGCTCTTAAGGGTTGTATAAGGTGTCCCTTTTCCTACTGTATCAATGATCTCCAGCTGAACGTGTGAGGGGAGCTAAGGATGATGATGATGGGGTCATCCAGGGAAGGCCCTTGGTATGATAGAGAGCTGCCTGAGGAGTTTAGATTTACTCATAGATGGCATCTTGACAGGAGGGATTCGGTCTTGGAGTCCTGAATCCCACAGTCTCAAGCTCCGGAGCAGCTCCATCTCCCTAGGGATGATGAGATCTTTTTAGGCATGCCAGATGTCAGCCTTCACAGGCCCTTAAAATATATTTTACTATGAGGTGCGCTAGCTGAGTAGGAGCTATTTTCTCGGCTCGACCATGCACAGGGCCCCACCTCAAGCTTCAGGAAGGGTTAAAGACCGAGAAGGCAGCCCAAGAAGAGGTCGAGAAGATAGCTGCGGCCATGGAGGCCGAGCTCGTTGCCTGGTGGTAGAGCGGCAACAAGTAGTGCCGAGAGGTGGAGATACGGGAGGAAATTCTCAAGCGGCTTAAGGTGCAAAATAGCAAGAAGTCGACCACGATCAAAAAATCCAAGGAGGACATTGGTCATCTCGAGCATGAGATCCATGAGCGGGATGACCAAGTGAAGTACTTAGAGAATGAGATCGAGGTAAAAGGCTTGAGAGTGAAGTCACTTTTGAGTGGGCTTGGCTAGCTCGTCAACACACCGAGAGTCTTCAAGATCAGCTAAAGGAGGAGGTGGAGGCTCATGAGAATCTAAAGAAGGAGATATCCTGAGTGGCGCTGGAGGCCGAAAGATAATGAGAGTTGCCTCTCGCTAAAGTGCAAGAATTGCAAGGTCGCCTTAGCCATCTCGAATCTATGGCATACCGAGTAGAGGTTGTGGTGGAATACCACAACAACACTCTAGGCAAGGTGGAGGTGGTTGTGGGTTGCAAAGCTAGCTTCTATTTCCTCCTAGCACAGATCCCTCATTAACATAAACTCGATCCTGATTGCTTCCACTACCCTCTCGTGTCAATAATTGCCTTGATACCTTTTAGGAGATTGAGAGAAAGGGAGGTGGATTGGTATTGGTTGCTAACAACAGGGATGAGGAAGGTGAGGAGTTGGGAGTGGGCTTTGCTTGAGACTACTGGGCTAGCTAGCCTAGGGATGACCAAGATGAAGGGGTTGGGTCTGAGCCCCAGTCGACTCCTCAGCTGACTCCTGCTACCGTTGCTCCTCCACATTCGGCTCTAGCTCCTAGGCCTAGTGCTATGTCTGCTTCAAGCCCCCCTCCTCCTCCGAGCCAGGCCCCTTGAGAGCTTCATGTATCTCTTTTGTTGTTCTTATTTTTTAGCATCTTTTCGATGTAATTCTATTGTAAAAATCTTAATATATGAATAAAATGATATGCTTTTGTCTACTTGGTATGTGTACCTTTCTTGCTTGTGTTGTGTTCATATGTAATTTTACATTGTTTTGAGATTTGTAACTGAGATGAGTCAGCTTCATACTTTGGTTTTACTCGAGAGAATACCAAGGTCTTATAGGTTGAAGTCGATCAAGTTGATGACATGTTTTGGTTTTATCTTGAATGGGTACTAAGGTCTTTCGGGTCGGAATCTATCATGTCGATGGAATGCCTTAGCTTCATCCCGAATGGGTATGATGGTCTTTTGATTCAGAGTCAACCATGTTGATGACATGCCTTAGTTTTATCCCGAATGGGTACTAATGTCTTCCGAGTCAAAGTCGACACGGTCAATGGAGTGCTTTGGTTTTATCTCGAATGGGTACCAAGGTCTTTCGAGTTGAAGTCGACAATATTGATGGTATGCCTTAGTTTTATCCTGAATGGTTGCTAAGATCTTTTGAGTCGGAGTCAACCATGTCGATGACGTGCCTTAGTTTTATCCCAAATGGGTATTAAGGTCCTTCTAGTTGGCGTCGACCATATTGATATCATTCCTTGATTTTATCCCAAATGGGTACCAAGGTCTTTCGAGTCATGTCTCTAGCGTCTGTGAGATCTTACAGGTACTGCAAAGACATAGCACAATAAAATTGTTAAAAAATAAAAATTTTATATCACATGAGAGTCTTACAGTCAAGATTATTGAAAGTGTTTCTTAAGATGCTCTATATTCCAAGGATGCTGCAAGATTATTCCATTGAAGTTTCTCAACTAGTAAGTGTTGGGACATACTTCCTTGATGACTATATAAGGTCCTTTCCAATTAGTGACCAATTTGTCACGTTTGGTGTCTCTATTGAAAATTACTCTTTGAAGGACAAGATCACCAACGTTGAATCTTCGGGAACATACCTTATTGTTGTAGTGTCGGGTTGATGCATTGTGATTAGAGAGATTTTTTTCGAACTTCATCAATAAGGTCGAGTCCAACTCAAAACCTAGTGGAATTCAATTCTTCATCAAAGTACTGCAGTCTAATGGTTAGTATGACGACTTCTACTAGGACGATCGCCTCGCTCCATATGCTAGCTTGAAGGGAGTTTCTCCCATGGAATTTTTGTGAGTGGCATGATAAGACCACAGAATTCCATGTAACTCTTCAACTCAGCTTGTAACCGTCTTGTCCACCTTCTTCTTTAAAGCTTGGAGTATGCATTTATTGGTGGCTTTTGTAAGCCCATTACATTTTTGGGTGTGCCACTGAGATGAAATTGAGCTGTATTTTCCATTCTTCACAAATAATTGGGAAGCCTTTGCTGCCGAATTAAGTGTCATTATCGGTGATGAATGAAATGAGAACTCCAAATCTATAGACATTTGAGAAGAATTGGCAGGTCTAACATCTGGAGATGAGTCTCTTAGATTTTGAATAGGATGGTAGGCTAGTAGTAGCCTTGGCAGATCACCTTCTGGGAGATAGTTCTTGCTCCTGAATGATTCCTGCAAGTTCCCTCATGCATCTTTCTCAAAACATAACTAGATTTTGTCAGCCAAAGACATTGAAGATATGACCCCACACTATTTGCGGAGTATGATAATCGATATAGTTGGTTATCGATCATAAGATATCTTTGAGCATTCCTCTATAGACTCCTTACTTCAGTAGCATTCTCTGATGAGGTCCACTCTATTAGATACTAAATGAGTGGATCTATACAATAGGACTCCGTAGAGGTCTCAGCCTACATGATTGAGTCTATTGAAGCTTCCATAATGCTAGGGTTCTTGAGGGTGTCTATGTACACAGGTCCTTGATTATTCCCTGAGCTGGATGACCAGGGCTTGGATAAGGCATTTGCCCGAGTGTTAAGGGTGTGAGGGACTTGGGCAATCCTAAAATTTTTAAAGTTGCTCAAGAGTTCTTAGACTGCCTTAAGGTATAAGATAATCTCTGAGTCTTTGGCTGCATAGTCTCCTTTTACCCGATAGATGATAAATTAGGAGCAGGGCAGGATGTAGATAAGCTCGGCCTTGACTGCTAAGGTGGCTCAGAGTCCTGCCAAGAGTGCTTCGTACTTGGCCTCGTTGTTTGAGGCTGAGTATTCAAAAGTGATGGAGTGCTCGTATGTGGACCCATCGGGGCTACACAGAACTGCTCCAGCTCCATTGCCTCCTTCTTCTGAGGATATGTCCACCTTTAATTACCACTACAAAGAGAACTCAGGCATATCACGCTCGGGAGTGCAGCACTCCTAAGAAGGAGGCACCTTGGATGTCTTGGGAATCAAAGACTTAGGTGCTAGAGCCGGTATAAGTGAAGACAGATCGTTGTTGGCTGCATATGACTTTGTTAAGAAGTCGGCCAGGGCTTGGGCTTTAATGTTCGCCCTAGGCTCAAATTGCACATCATATTCATTAAGCTCAACCAACAAGTTGATCATTATCCCCGAAGTGGTTGAACTGCCAAGTAATTTCTTCAAGGACAGATTTGTCCGCATCACTATTATATGTGCCTAAAAGTAGAGGCAGAGCCTTCTAGTTGTAATTATGAGAGTAAAGGAGGCATTCTCAATGAGAGTATAGTTGATTTCGGCCGCCTTCAGCGTCCAGCTTGTTAGACCCTAGAGGGGGGTGATTAGGATCTTATACTAATCTAATCCGATTTTATACTAATTAAAACTAATTAACAAGTTATTCTTGCAAGATAGATATACAATATGTTATAAGAAAGAATGAGCAATATAACCAAAGAACAATATCCTAGTAATGAGATATATGGTAAATTATATGCAAGGATATATAAACTAATACAAGGGGAAATAAACAATCTATAAATGTGATAGGTCAATATGAAAAGCAATACACAAAGGCGATATAAGATATGAATACAAGGATATGTACGCTAATGCAATCACAAACAAAACGATATGATCACGGAGTTTGGTCTAACTACTTGACCTACGTCTCCGCTCCTCACCTCGAGGAGATCTTCACTATCACAATCGGGTTTTCTACGCTCACACGAATAACGTTTCCACCTCACACTCGGTTTTCTAGTTCACCGAAACTTTTACAATCTCACACTCTTGTAATCACACTTTACACCCTCTCAAGTGTTGGTCTCTAGCCCGTATCTTCCTCAAGTGTTAGGAATTATACCTATCTCTAGGTACTACCCCACTCCTCTTGGGATGACCCCGTCTCTCACCACACGCTCCTCTCGGTGTACAGGTGTATTACAAAGTGTATCTCATAATAATGCTCACAATACAAATAAATTATTCTCTACAATAGATGGGAACATAATGTATCTCACTCTCAATGATACACTCCCCACAACCCAAATATACAATATGTGTAAAATACTAAAGCTTAATGGTTGTGTGTGCAAACAATAAGAAACAACAAAATCAAATGTAAACTCAATATAAATCTAGCTTAATGAAGATAATAATCAATGACAAATATAAATGCAAAGCTAGAATTGAGTTTAGAAAAAAAAATTTAGAACAAAAGAGATGGAGATGTGAAATTGAAAGCTCAAACCCAAGTTGATCTCCTCTTCTTGTGAAACAATCTTCACAAACCCAATTTTGTAAACAAACACTTAAACAAACTTAAACCCTTGTAAAAAATTGTTTAAAATATCTCTTGGTTATAGAAAATAGTTATAGCAAAGGAGTATATATAGGAAAGAAGAAAACAACCCAAAAAACCCCAAAAACCCACTAAAAACAAAAATCAGCAAGTTATCGTTACTGTGCAACGGTAACTTCGACGGTCGACCGTGGCGGTCGATCGCGAGAAATAAAACTGTAAAACTACTCTTTGGAGTGCAGACGATCAACCGTGACGGTCGACCATACTGTAGCATGGTTGACTGTAGCGGTCGACCGCACTGTTCACGGACAGTTTTTGATTTTAACAGATTCTGGAATTTTATGTATCTGACTTTATAAAATCAATTAAAAATAGTAAATCAACTCCAAAAATTATAAAATTTTGAGAGAAGGTTCTAGACATATAATAAACATGTTAGAGAAAGAATTTATGAAATATCACTTCCCAGTTGAGAGAAATAAATATTTGAACATAAATATATAGTTTCTAAAAAAAACTACAGAAAAATTGATTTTGTAAATTCAATTAAAAATAACAAAATAACTCCAAAATTAGTAAAACTTGGGGAAATATTTGTATATATATGATAATAAACATGTAAACGAAGAAAATATTCAAATCACATTTCCCAATTGTGAAAACACATCAGTTTTGTAAAGACATGTACGAACACGTGCACGAACATTAGCTTATTAAAAACTTAATTTTGTAAATTCAAATAAACATAACAAATTAATTCCAAAATTGATAAAACTTTGGAAAACATTTATAAACATAAAATTGAACATGTTAGAAAAAGAATTTCTCAAATTGAGTTTCCCATTTGTGAAAACTCATGTATTTTGCAAGTGTGTCCAAAACATGAAAATGTGATATACATGAAACTTGATGTTTTGACATAAACAATATTTTAAAACTCTATGAAATAATTTTATAGACTTAATAAAATATGTATACAATGATTGTTAAGTCCATAAACCAAAACTTGTGTATATATATAACTATATATATAAAAACCAAATGTGTGTGTATATATATGATTGAGCTTAAAGTACTAATTACACACATAATATAAAACATAAACTAAATATACCCAAACTTGATAGATCTTCGATGTAGCTTAACTTGGTACACTTGTGGATGAAGTTAGAACTTAGATCTTTAATTTGAATTGCATAGGCTTCACTCCATAATTCCGCCAACCTCCATTTGATATGATCGTGAATGCTCGATTCCATCCATCCTCCAACATGTTATTTGTCTATAATAAATAGAATTATACAAACACTAGATAAACAACATTAGAAGTAAATTGTTTGTTAATCATCAAAACAAGAAGGCCAACACAGCTTACATAGTATATCTGTCTCTGGGCATTGTCTTCCTTCTAGATTATGATAGAGCTTATTGCTTCTGGGAGATGGTCAACTAAAGATACATGGTCTCTCCTTTTTTGGGTTGGCTCAACAATGGCCTGGTGCTCAATTATCTTTTGAGGTCATTAAAGGCCTCATTGCACTCGGCCATCCAGCCAATGCCTTCCTTCAACTCCTTACTTCCTCTCAAAATTTTAAAGAATGGGAGGATATTTCTTAGCAGATCTTGAAAGGAAGTGATCCAGCACCGTTATTTTGCCATTCAACTTCTGAACGTCCTTCAAAATGCAAGGCTCGGACATCTGCTCTATAGCAGTTATCTTCTTAGGGTTGACTTAATGCCCAGTTGAGTAATCATAAACTCCAGGAATTTGGCCGACTACACCTCGAAAGCACATTTATCCAATTTGAGCTTCATGCGGTAGTGTCAGAGGACTGAGAATGTTTCTTCAAGATCCGAACGGGAGATGATGCCTACTTTAACTTCACAATAATTTCATCCACATACACCTCCACATTGCGGCCGATCTGGTACTTAAATATCTTGTTGACCAACCTCTAATAGGTGGCTTCTACAATCTTAAGACCGAAAGACATCACCTTGTAACAATAAGTTTCTTAATCTGTAATGAATTAGGTCTTCTCTTGATCATGCTCTGCTATTAGGATCTGATTGTATCAAGAGAAGGCGTCCATAAAACTAAACAGTTCATGGCCTGTGCTCTCATCTACTAATTGCTTGATTCTTGGAAGGGGGTAATTGTCCTTTGGATAAGCCTTGTTTAGGTCAGTGAATTCTACGCACATCCTCCACTTGTCAAGGGACTTCTTGACCATCACCACATTAGATAACTATTCAGGGTAATGCACTTCTCTAATGAAGCAAGCTCTGAGTAGTTGATCGATTTTATCCACGGTCGCCTTCTGCCTATCGGGGCTGGGATGTTTCTTTTTTTCTCAAACCGGTTTGCTATGTTGATCGACTAAGAGCTCATAGCTAACTACTTCGTAGGGGGGAGAGGGGAGGAATTCCTAGTATGTCCTTGGGTCCTATGAAAATACATCAGCATTTTCACGTAAGAAAGTGATCACAGTTCATCGTTGAGGTTCAATGAGGTTCGACCCAATCTTGATCTTCCTTAATCAATTTAGGTCGATTGACACTTCTTGTAGTTCTTCCATGGGAGCCGTCGGTTCCTGTTCCAGCACTTCCCCCATCTGAAGACGCATCTTCTCAATCGATGATGTCTCTAACATTCTTTTTCCTTTCATTAAGAGCAGATAGTAGAATCTAGCCTCTCACTGGTTGCTCCTGACGAATTTGATTCTTTCTTGTTACGTCTCATGTTTATGAGCCTACTATATAATCTAGTTTTGGTGATTAACAAATAATTTCTAACATCGTTTGTCGAGTGTTTGTATTTGCTTGTTAGGTATTCTACACAAAGATCCTCTGTTAGAGGTTGGTTAGACTTGTGCCTTCACGATAATATCTAAAGGAGGCTGGAGGAAATCAAAATGAAGTCATCGCGATTCAAGTCAAGATTCATCATCGCTTCATTCGCAACCAAGACGAGCTATTGGAGATCTATTAATTAGGTATAGCAGTTTAGGTTTATACTTAGAGCTCAAACTATACACACACATTTTATTCGCTTTTATTGTTTTACACATTTGTTTCATATTTATCCCATTATATATCTTTTAGGGAAAATAACGTGTTTACGGATTAAAGACTTGATTATAATATTTTACATCTTTTATAAAGTCTATTAATCTACTTAAAAGAAGTTTCTGTTAGTGCCTTTGTTTTGATGATGATTTACAAACAATCTCTAATATCGTTTGTCTAGTGTTTGTATTTGCCTATTAGGCATTCTAGACAAACAACATAGTTGGAGGTTAGTTAGATTGCGCCTACACGATCATCTCCATTAGAGGTTGGAAGGAGAATTAGAATGAAGCTATGCATTCAAGTCAAAGATTCAAGTTCAAATTTCATCCATGTTTACCAAGACGAGCTTAATTGAAGATCAAGATTGTTTGGGTATAGTTTTTATAGTTTAGGATTAATATTTGTGTGTTAATACTTAGAGCTCAATCATATACACACATACACGTTTTGGTTTAATGTTTTAAGTTTAAATATGAAACAAATATAATTATTTATATACATACGTACATGTTTTATATTTATCATTTTTGGTTTTAGTAAACAATGTGTTTAGCCACATAAACATGAAAACTCAATACACGTATATAAATATATTTTCAATGAAACAAATATAATTGTTTATATACAAACATACATGTTTTATATTTATCATTTTTGGTTTTAGTAAACAATGTGTTTAGCCACATATGCGCTTAAGATGATTTCATTAATCAACAAGTTTAAAATTAATGAAATCATGTTTATTTGCAAAAATATGTGTTTATGGATTAAAAACTAAATTACAGGAAAAGTCCATTAATCCATTCAAAATGAATATGCAAGTTTGTTTGTTAAAAACTTGTGTTGTTAAGTTTTCATATTTTTAGATTATTTTATAAAATGAAAGTTTTCACAATTGGGAGATGCAATTTGAAAATTTCTTTTTATAACATGTTCATTTTCATGTTTATAATTATTTTCCAAAGTTTTATATTTTTTAAAATTTATTTGCTATTTTTTAAGGTACTTCAAAAATTGGATTTCATACATGAATAGTGCATGTGCATGTTTATAAGTCGACTTATGATTAAGACAAGTCGACTTATGAACTATTCTGGAAAATACAGCTTCTATCTGTTGGGTCGACTTATCACTAAAGCAAGTCGACTTATATGTTATAAGTTGACTTATCATTTTTGCAAGTCGACTTATATGAGTTCTTCAGCCTATAACGGCTAGTTATAAGTCGACTTATGTACTGTAGCAAGTTGACTTATAACACTATAACGGCTAGTTTTTCATAATGCTGATTTTTTTGGGTTTTTGTCTTTTTGTTTTGTTTTCTCTTGATTTTTGGGGTTGTTTCATGAGCCTATATATACCCCATGCCCTCATACTTCAGAAACGATTCAAGAAAGTTTTAACAGAGATTTAACAAGTGTTTAAGGGTGTTTAAGAGTTTGTTTCAAGTGTGTTTTGTGTGAAGTTGCTTTCACAAGAGGAGGAGATTATCTCTTTGGTGTTTGGGCTTCAACCTTCCAATCTCTCTATTTTCAGAGAAGTTTATGCTAAACTCATCTCTAGCTTTATTTATATTTGTTTGACTATAATTTCTTAAGCTAGATTACTTATTGAGTTTGCGTTTTATATTTTCTCATTGTTTACCCACACAAACATTAAGTTTTTAGTATTTCTACACATATTGTATAATTGGGTTATGGGATTGTAACTTTAAGAGTGGGCTTAGTTGAGTTCTTATCCATTGTAGAGAACAAACCTTGTATTGTGCTTATTGTAAGATACACTTTGTAATACACTTGTACACCGAGAGGAGTGTGTGGTGAGAGACAGAGTTAATTCCAAGAGGAGTGACGTCAGTAGTAAAGCCTAAGGAAATGTTGTAAATCCGAGCACTTGAGGAAGTTGACACGGGCTAGGCCAATGTAGGCTGTCTAAAAATTACTAAAGATAGTTAATCCCCATCAAACACCAATAATGACAGTTATAATTTGATGACTTCCATAATAACAATTCCACAATAAAATCAACAAATGAAGGCTACAATTAGAAGATTTTCACATAGATTGAGAAAGATACAATTCGACGACCTTCACGATAATTGATGAAAATTCTGATTCAACAGTTTTCACAGTTAACTGCGGGAGTTACAACCTAACAACTGCCATATTTTTGGGAGCTAAGGTGGAGATTACATAATGATGATATCTGCTAATGCCCTAATGGAAGAGATTAGAAGTCAACTATCTCTTTAAATTCCAAAACACAAAGTTTATTTCTGCGTTTCAGATTCATAATGTTGTGCGAACACGGTGTTTTCAGCCTTAAGCACATGCCCAACTCTGCGTTTCAGGTCTAAAATGCAAAGTTCAGGCCCAAAACGCCACTTTCAGTGTTTGACTGGTTCAAACAGAACCTGAACGGTTTCAAAACTATAATCTCCACTTAATGGGGTCCGTAACACCCCATTATGAAGAGATTTTAGGGGTCGATTACGCCCCTTAAACCCTTGAACGGTTTTCAACATTGTTTTCCACGAAATGGGGTCGGTTACACCCCATTAAGGAGAGATTTTAGAGGGCGATTACACCCCTAAAACCCCTATAAATAGCGAAAAAACTCAGCTGAGTTTGGGGGAATCTTTTGAAAATCGAAAAATCTAAAAGAAGATCAATATTCATCCTTAGAGAGTTTTCATCATCAGCAACAGAGATCTTGGAGCTTAGATCTTGGCTTACTAACCGAATTTTTGGTTTCAAATCAACTCTTTCATAGAGTTTAAAAAACTCACATTGAGTTATAAAACTTGTTAGAATTCTTTTCATACTTGCCACGCAAGTTCCATTAACCGTTCCAGCGAAGTGAGACATTCAGATCGTCAATGAGAAGCAAACTCAATACGAACATCGAGGGAAGCATCTCATCGACACCAAGAAGAACCTAGATTAAACAAAGGAAAATATCTCAGTCAACCCTTATCTTTTTTAAACCAATCGAGAAGATTTATAATTTTTTTTCTAAGCTTGTTAGAGAGAGATTGCATCGAGAGAATTGTAATTAATTCTTTTTCTGAGTTTGTCAGAGAGAATAATACAAATTCTTTTTCTCATTTTCTTCTTTTAATTTTCCCACTAAACAACTAACACTTAGAGGGTGTAGAGTGTGATTGCAAGTGTGTGAGATTGTGAAAGTTTCTGGTGAGCTAGAAAACCGATTGTGAGGTGTAAACGTTTTGGGTGAACATTGAAAACTCATTGTGAGAGTGGATTCTCCCCGGGAGTGGGGAGCAGAGACGTAGGTTGGAAGAACCAAACTCTATGATCATGTTGTGTGTTTAAGTTTACCTTGGCGTATTATTTGTGCTTATTGCTTATTGCTTTCTATATCGCCATTATCTCATGTTTATATCGCCCTTATTTTAATTACATATCCTTGCATATAATTTTTTATATATCACAATTACTAGGATAATTGTTAAAAAGTTTTAGTTGTCATTAAATCGGATTAGATTAAAAAATTACCCTATTCACCCCCTCTAGGGTAATTTCACTTGGTATCAGAGTTTGGTGCTCTTTGATTATTGACTTAACCGCCTTAAGTTAAATATCCTTATTCTTATTTTTTTTGCTAATCTAGTTTTGATTATTTTCATCTTGCTTGCATATATATACATCATGGACATGCACGGCGCACCTAGCTTAGGTTATGACATTAATGTTACTCCTAGATTAGATGGTTTTCCCTATGCCCAATGGTGTGTTAGATTTAAACTCTTTGTTCGATCTAGACACTTTGATTTATGGGAAATTATCAAGTGTGATTATATTATGCTCACGTTGGAGAAATCCAAGTGGAGCAATGATGATAAAAAAATGTTTATAATGAATAAATTCTTGTTAGAATTTTTGCTTAACGCTTTTGACTCGTCATTTTCTAACAAGCTTGAATCATTTGATAGTGCTTACACATTGTAGAAATTCATAGAAGCATATCAAGAGGACTTGGAGGAGATTTGACGCGCTTTGGCGGAATCGACTTCAAGTAAGGTTGGAGCATCATCATCATGCACTCGGTCACTAGGCGATAGCCCTAGTATGGTATGCGATTCGGAACCTGAAAGTGAATTATCCATTGATGAACTCACATATGCATATGATAGATTAATGCATGCCTACACTAAGTTACATAAAAAAATTATTGATTTAAAAAGCAAGCATGTAGAGTTAAAATCCGATCATGAGACGCTAGCTTCCAAATTTGATATCATTGTAAAAGAGAATATGAAGCTTAAAGAAAATAATGATATGTTAAGTTTGGAAAATAAAAAATTGATCTCATCAATTGCTAGCTTATCTCATGTTAAAAAGGATGTCATGCTAGAAGTAGTAACTATTAGAAATGAACTTGATTCATTTAAAAATAATCATGTTTTCTCTACTTCTAGTGTCAATGCTAAGTGCCTAATAATGAGTTGAACAATTTGAATAACCGTATTTCATCCTTAGATTCAACTCTAACTACATGCATTGATAATCATAAGAAGCTTGTGGATATGCATGCTAAGTCTCATGCTATTACATCTAAACATCTCATATATCATGCACACATATATAGCAAAATTTACAAGTGTTCTATTTACGGCCGAAAATGCCATTTAGCTAAATTTTGCTATGATGCACAAAAACTGACAAGTGCTAATATTATTGCTCCATGTGCATCTCATAAAGCTTCATCATCTTACACGTGTACACATGCACGCTATAGTCATAATAAGCATGTTAATGTGTACACGTGTGATTTTTGTGGTAGTTTTGGTCATTTAGCCAAATTTTGTTTTGATTTAAAAAATATTTCACATTTGCAAAATACTTTTAAAGAATCATATGTGTTTGCAAATATTCCTCGTGCACAAATTAATGGTCAACATAAGTAAGTGTACTCTTTCCATTGTACATATTGCAATCGAGAGGGTCATTTGAGTAATTATTGCTATGACCGGACTAGTGCACTATATATGCCCAAATGAGTTCATAACCCTAGGGCTTTGAGCTTAAATGATAGGGGTCATATCCCTAAACTCTTTGGTACCAAGAGTAATTTGGTACCAAAGCATATTTGATTTCAAAGCACATTTTTAGCATTTTTGTTTTTCATTACTTGTTTTTGAAAATTTTGAATATGTAAACAAAAGTATTGACTTAAAAGTATTGACATATAATTTTTTTTGTTTTCATTTTTATTAGCTTTGATTTTGATGAGAGGTTTATGTTTGAGAAACCCCTCGGATCTATTGGTAATTTATTTTCAAATCATGTTTACCGGGTGCAAGAAAATTTTATATGGGTTGAAACAAGCTCAAAGAGCTTGATATCGTTGCCTCTTTTTCTTTCTTGTAAATTGATTTTGGATTGTTTTATCCTAAGCATACTCTTTTGACCTTTGTGGATAAAACATTTCAATATTTTGACATTGCTATTTGTTTAATACTTGTTCTTCAAAAATAATGATTTGTAGATTAAGCACATTTTTTATGTTATTATGATTTAGATTAGATTTATGATTTCATTTAATTGATTTGGTTTTCATTTGAAATTTCATGATTTTCATGATTCTCATGGCTCTCGTGATTTGTTTTCATTTGAAAATATTTTTTCATGATTCTCATGTTTTTCCACTCTTTTGATTTCATAAATTTATATATTATTTTTATGTTTGTGTATTGAGATATCATTTTCATAAATATATACATATATATATATATATATATATATATTCTCAATCAATCATGACTTATGTTTTGATAATTTATAAAATTTTGGATTTATTGATTAATCATTTGATTATTGTTTTTTGTTTTTGATTTCTATTTTTGGAATTTCTTTTTGTTTTTATATCTTATTAATATGTATTTATGTTTTAGACTCTTGTGACACTTTGTCTTAATGATACATATATATGTGTTTGCTTGGTCTTTTTTTATGTGAGTTAGGTTTAGCATATTCTATATTTATGCTTGCTCATATATGTTTGTCTTAGTATTTTCTTTGGTTTTGCATTGTGTTTAATGGGTTTGTGCTTATGAAATCATTGAAAACACTTTGTTGATGATATTTATATGTTTTAGCTTATGGATCATCTCATTTGTGCTTTATAATATATTTTTTTATGTGATTGGTGTTTTATGTTTGCTCATAATAGTCTTCATGCATACATATGCTTGTGAGGCATATGTATAAACATATTTTGTTGCTTGCCATAATTATTTTTTGCATATATTCTATATGGAATTTTGATAGGGAGAGTATTCCCTATAATTGTTTTATACTCATCGGGCTTATTTGTAGTGGGAATTTTTACTCTCTTATTGTTTTCCCCATTTTAATGTTGATAGAGGGGGAGAAACAAGTGGTTTGTGAGTATTTATAAGTATTTTGCTTTATTGCATATTTTATATATACTCTTTGTGTAGATTGTTTGTCATCATAAAAATGGAGGAGATTGTTAGTACCTTTGTTTTGATGATGATTTACAAATAATTCCTAACATCTTTTGTCTAGTGTTTGTATTTGCTTATTAGGTATTCTAGACAACATGATTGAAGGTTGGTTGGATTGTGACGATCATCTCCATTGGAGGTTGGAAGGAGAATCGGTATGAAGCTATGCATTCAAGTCAAAAATTCAAGTTCAAACTTCATCCGTGTTTACCAAGACGAGCTTAATTGAAGGTCAATATTATTTGGGTATAGTTTTTATAGTTTAGGGTTTATACTTGTATGTTAATACTTAGAACTCAATCATATACACACATACACGTTTTGGTTTTATAGTTTCCAAGTTTAAATATGAAACAAATATACTTATTTATATACATACATACATGTTTCATATTTATCATTTTTGATTTTAGTAAATAATATGTTTAGCCACATAAACATGAAAACTCAATACACACATATAAATATATTTTCATGTTTATATATGCTTAAGATGATTTTATTAATCAACAAGTTTAAAATCAATGAAATCATGTTTATTTATAAAAATATGTGTTTATGGATTAAAAACTAAATTACATCATTTTATATCTTTTCCTAAGTCCATTAATCCATTCAAAATGAATATGCAAGTTTGTTTATCAAAAACATATGTTGTTAAGTTTTTATGTTTTTGGACTATTTTACAAAATAAAATATTTTCACAATTAGGATATGCAATTTAAAAAATTCTTTTTGTAACATGGTCATTTTTATGTTTATAATCATTTTCCAAAATTTTACATTTTTTGAAATTTATTTGCTATTTTAAGACACTTCAAAAATTAGATTTCATACATGAACAATGCTTGTGCATGTTTATTAGTCGACTTCTGATTAAGACAAGTCGACTTATGAACTATTCTGGAAAATATAGTTTTTATCTACTAAGTCGACTTATCACCAAATCAAGTCGACTTATATATTATAAGTCAACTTATCATTTTTCTAAGTCAACTTATATGAGTCCTTCAGTCTGCAACGACTAGTTATAAGTCGACTTATGTACTGTAGCAAGTCGACTTATAACACTGTAACGACTAGTTTTCCAGAATGCTGTTTTTTGGGTTTTTTTGTCTTTTTGCTTGTTTTCTCTTGCTTTTGGGGTTGTTTTATGAGCCTATATATACCACGTACCCTCATACTTCAGAAACGATTCAAGAATGTTTTAAAAGAGATTTAACAACTGTTTAAGGGTGTTTAAAAGTTTGTTTCAAGTGTGTTTTGTGTGAAGTTGTTTTCGCAAGAGGAGGAGATCATCTCTTTGGTGTTTGGGCTTCAATCTTCTAATCTCTCTCTTGATTTTCAGAGAAGTTTATGCTAAACTCATCTCTAGCTTTATTTATATTTGCATTTTATATTTTCTCATTGTTTACACACACAACCATTGAGCTTTAGTATTTTTACACATATTATATAATTGGGTTGTAGGATTGTAACTTTGAGAGTGAGCTTAATTGAGTTCTCATCCATTATAGAGAACAAACCTTATATTGTGCTTATTATGAGATACACTTTGTAATATACTTGTACACTGAGAGGAGTGTGTGGTGAGAGACGTGGTCGATTCCAAGAGGAGTGGCGTCGGTAGTAAAGCTTAGGGAGAGGTTGTAAATCCGAGCACTTGAGAAAGGCGATACGGGCTAGGCCAACACTAAGAGGGTGTAGAATGTTATTACAAGTGTGTGAGATTATGAAAGTTTTCGGTGAGCTAGAAAATCGATTGTGATGTGTAAACGTTTTGGGTGAATGTTGAATGTTAAAAACTCATTGTGATAGTGGATTCTCCCCGGGAGTGGAAAGCGGAGATGTAGGTCGAAAGGACCAAACTCCGTGATCATATTGTGTGTTTGAGTTTACCTTGGCATATTATTTATGCTCATTGCTTTCTATATCACCATTATCTCATGTTTAAATCGCTCTTGTTTTAATTACATATAATTGCATATAATTTATTGTATATCATAATTGCTAGGATAATTGTTAAAAAGTTTTAATTGGTATTAAATCCGATTAGATTAGCAAATTACCCTATGCACCCCCCTCTAGGGTAATTTCAGTTTTAAACTTGTTTAAAATCATTTTGCCAGAATTAAGTATTTTGAGATTTCGTATTTTGATTGATTTTGTAAAATGATAAGTTTTCACAAACGAAAAATGATATTTCAAAAAAATTTCTAACATGTTTATATTCATGCATATAAACATTTCTCCAAGTTTCATAATTTTTGGAATTTATTTACTTTTTTTAAAGACCCTTTGAAAATCAGATTTATTTTTTCTAAACTAGGTTGTGCATGTTTATCAGTCGACCGATGAACTGCTCTGTAATTGCTAAAAAGTTTCTGCTCAGTCGACTGAACAGTGTTTTCAGTCGACCGATGGCTTGCATCAATCGACCGATAGTTTCCCAGAATCAGCTAACGGTCAGGTTATTAGTCGACTGAATAGTGCATCAGTCGACCGACAATACTGTAACGACTATTTCCAATTTTTCCTAATTTTTAGGGATTTTGTTGGTTTGAGGATTTTTCTTTGGTTTTGGGGTTTTGTTTTAAGAATATATATATACCCCTCAGTCCTCAATACTTGCACAAAAACTAAGAAAAGTTTAAAACAAAGTTTTGCAAGTTTGTTTAAGCATTTTCAAAAAAGTTTAGTTTGGGTTTATGTGAAGATAGTTTCACAAAAGAAGGAATCAAATTTGAAGTTTGAGACTTTCATCCTCAACATCTTCATCTCTTGTTTGGAGAAGTTTTCTAAACTCTTTATCTAGCTTTTTATTATTTTGTTTCTCATATATTTATGCTAGATTGATTTAAGTTTAATCTATTTTACTTATTGTTTCACACACAACCATTGAGCTTAAGTATTTTCACATATTATAAATTTGGGTTATGGGTGTGATCAACTGATCATTGAGTGAGCTTTCAATTTCGTTCTCATTCTTGTTGGAGAACAAATCATTTATTTGAGAACTAATTGTGGAGAACACATTGTAATACATAAGGACACTTAAAGAAGTGGTTGGGAGAGACCGTGGTCAATTCCTCTTGAGATACCATGATCAATTCTAAGAGGAGTGACATTGGTTGTAAAACCTAAGGAGAGGTAGTAAATTCAAGCACTTGAGGAAGATGACACAGATAGACCAACACTTAGAGGAGTGTCTTATGGTATTAACAATCATGTGTTATTGTAAAAGTTTTCGGTGAGTTAGAAAACCGATTGTGTAGTTTATTTTGTGATTAGTGGAGAATCTCCTTGAGGGTGAGGAGTGGAGACGTAGGTTGTGAGTTGACCAAACTCCATGATCATTTTTTATGTTTGTGTTTGGCATTGGCGTATATTTCTCTTATATCTTGTGCTCATTGTTTATATCGCCTATTGTCATATTGTTCATCCTTGCATATAATTCTTTTGAATATCATTCTTGTTAGGATAATTAGTTAATAAGTTTTTATTTTGGCATCACATTCAGATTAGATTAGCAAATATCCTATTCACCCCCCTTTACGGTACTTTCACTTTTGGGGTCGAAAACTTTACTATTTGGTGGTAAGTAGATGGGACCGCCTGTAGGATATTTAGGAAAGTTCTCCCAAGAATAATGTTGTAAGCAGACTTGATGTTCATCACTAAAAACCATATTTGAACAGTGGATTGACGAGGGTACTCGCCGACCATTAGGGGGAGAGTGATCATCCTCTCTGGCAGGAGTGAATGTCCTGTGAATCCAATGAGGGGACTTCGACAAGGCTGGAGCTTGGATTTGTTGATGCCCATATGGTTAACGAAGTCAATGAATAGGATATCATTGGAGCTCCCTATGTCGACTAAAATCCTTTTGACCCAAAAGCCATTGATCTCGGTGAATATGATGAGAGGGTTGTCGTAAGTCATCTCAATGCCTTTCAAATTAGCGTTATTGAAGGAGATGAGCTGGTCTGTCCTTGGCTTCTTCTCACATTAGTTGACATCCAACGCTCGTCTGACATACTTGTTTTGAGTGTTATTGGACATTCCTCCCGCCGTTGGGCCATCATTGATAGTGTTAATGGTGCCCTGACTGCCGATCTCTGCAGGTTGCGTATCTTGTTGATGTTGGGAATGGGGAGATTTGGATCGAGACTTCATGTTGGACTTCCTTGGAGGGGGTTCTCTCCTATCCCGCTAAAAGATATGTCTCTTCAAGAATCCCTTTTGTATTAAGTTTTTAATATCTCTCCGGAGGACTCAACAATCATTAGTATGATAGCGTGATCTTGATGGTATCGACAATACTGCCTAGTGTCTCTAGATCGAGGGTCCGACTTCATGCACGGAGGAGTGCAATTCACATATCCTTCTTTTCGTACCATGTAAAGGGCTTGCGTGAGAGAGGTGTTGAGGGTAGTGAAGGCTGGCTTCTTATCCGCTTCTCTCCTTTGGTCCCTCTTGTCGGCCCTACTTGGCGTGGAGTTAGTTCTGGGGGATTCTTCTCCGTCCTCTCCTTAGGAGAGGACTCGGCTCCTAAGTGAGTGCTGTCGTCGCTGCCACTGTTGTTGCTTCTGCTCCTCTAGCCACCTTCTTATGGACTCGAACTTCTTTCATTTCCATGTATCATCGTGCTCTATCAATTATTCATAGTTAGTGACTCGGTCTATAATGAGCGAGTCAGCCAATTTGTTGTTCTGCAGTCCTGCTGAGATTGTGGCCATGGCATCCATGTTGCCAGGGTCATCGACTTTCAGCTTCTAGGTTTGGCTAAAGTAGTCCCTAAGGCTTTCCCAAGGCTTTTGTATCATCTGTAGTAGGACATGGGAGGGATTCTTCTATTTAGAATCAACCATAAAGTGGTGTACAAATTTTAGAATGAGCTGCTCAAAACCATGGATGGACTTCTTATCCAGAGAGTTCCACCACATCTTTGCACTTCTTGTCAGGGTGATAGGAAAAGCTCTGCAGATAATCGGCTCTGACACTTGTTGCATTTTCATCAAAAGCATAGAAGTTCTACGCATGCTCCGCTGGATCCCCTCGCCTTTGTATTTCTAAATATGAGGTATCTTGAATTTGGTGGAGGGAGCATTTATTATCCAGTCGGCGAGAAGAGTATTTCTTCTGATGACCTTGGTGATAGTATTGAATGTCCGATCGTAACAAGACACTGGATTGGTGGTGGAAGGACCCTGAGCAGCATAAGGGTATTTAGGGCCACGTGCAGCCATTCATGTGGTCTGCTCATAGCCACCATGGCTGTAGCTGGGCCTCTTTCCTACTGCCTCCTCAAACGGTTGGGTCTGTTGAGTCGAAAGGGCAAAGCGGGCTTGTTGGCAAGGTGAAGAAGAGGTGTGCTCAGCGTAGTCTTCATGCAGTTGCTACTCGGCCTGACCCGCAGGAGGGGAAGGAGGAGGAGCAAACAATGGAGGGCTATTGAGGAGGAATCCGGCTGAGGAACTCATTCATGAAGGAAGCAAACTGCTGCTGGAAAGATTGAGAAATCCTTCGACCGACTTGAGTGACATAGCCCATGTGTTGGTCATTAGTAGAATGGTTAGAGGATCGGCCAGGGTGATCAGAACTAGTCATCTTATGTAAAGAAGAAGGAGCAGCCCCACGGTGGACGCCAAATTGTTGATATTAGTTATCTAACAAGGGGTTGTATGTGGATTATGTGGGGATGTTCGAGTCTTCAATCTCCTCTAGATAGTTAGGCTTTGAACAAGTCGGTAAAAAGCTTGAGCAGGGAAGATGTATAGCAAGATTGTATTATTTAGCAAGATATTGCTTACCCTCAGCAGTAGATAACAACTTCATTTTATAGAAAATTCAAAGGGTAGATGGTTAACTTTGGCCGAGTCAAGTAGGCGGCTCAATCATTATCTACTTTACAGGTGTCAATTGCATAGGGAGATGAGTCACCCAGGCGTTTAATATAAAGGTGGCAGAGTATGCGTGGTGCTAATTAACGAGGTCCCATGAGTCATAAAGACTTTCGGAGCTGGAGAAATGATGACTCTGATTATTTAATTAATGTGATGGTAATCGACTGTCAGTGGGAGGCCCAAGGATATACCTCTTTTTGACTCAGCTGCATGAGAGGGTCGACAAATGGCACCTTTCATGTCGGTCTTGCAAGTGGGCCAATAAAGTAATGCCTTTTTAGTAGGCCTCGAAAAGCTTGTCAGCTCAGCCCCATAGAGCGAAAAGAAGTAATTGGTCAAGTGAGGATGCCCTTCGACTTGACCCTAGACTAGGAAGGGTCGAGTGCTGATGGTGGGGACACGTGTCGGTTCCCCATTGAGGATTAACACTAAGTAATTCTTAGGATATAGCAGTTATGATCCCCCCGCCCCCGAACCTTGGTAAGGCAGAAGGATTCGCAGGCCGAAGCCCTAATTTGATGTTCGATCCTACTAAGTAAACTCCGGATCGATATGCAAGTCTCATCTTCCATTTCCTCACTCCAAATTAGACACACGTGATCAAACCAAGAACTCGGAAGACTTTGACAGTTATATTAGTGCGTTCCTAAGCCATCGACGCTACGCGCACTGGGTTTTCCTCAAAATTTTAATCCACTTTTTGCAAACATTTAATCTCCCTACTTTCTTTACAAAAATTGTTGGGCAGAAAGGCTACATGGCCTACCCACGTATATATGCAAAAAAGCTCAACTGTTGAGTCTTCCTAAAAAAAGGCCAATTGCATTCTCATCCCTTCCCTTGCGACTCATCCGACTCGTCCAAAAGGTCTTACAAAAGTCTTGTTACTGTTCAATGAATCCTAAAACAAACATCTTCCCATGACAAAAGACGAGTCCTCTCATGGATCTCCGTAGTTCAGACAAGGCCTATTTTTCATATACACCCTCCGCATTATTGATAATCTTATAATTACTTTTTAAACTCATGTAGTTTCTATTTTACCCTTCAGACTATAGTCATCCTTTAATTTCGTGCTCACTCTAGAATAAAATTAAAAATTTCTGTTCAATTGATTAATTTGAGAAAAGGAGTAAAATTTCCATAGTTAAATTAATTAAATTTAAATCTTAAAAAAATTATAATATTGCACACTATTATAATGTAGAGAGTAAATAAGAAGTAATAATGATTTATCGGACGATTTTAATAATATCAATAAGTTGGAGGTTATATATATGAAAAAGGAGCCCTTCAAACAAATGAAGAAGTGAAGTCCGTGTGCAGTTACGGAATTGCCCTTCAATCCCCACAAGATTTTTCTTACGGCCCCACTTATTCCTTTCAGCCCGTACCGTTGCCGGCACTTTCTTTTAGTTTTACTTTTCTTTTCCAATTTTACCCCTCAAAATCCACGCGAACGAAAAGGGGGAAGATCAGCGGCAAGAGAACCAAGCCTCTCTCGCTTGAAGCTCTCTCTAATGGGTGGGAGAAAATTTATGGGGGCATTTTGGGTAGTAATTTTTACTCTGCTTCTTCCCGTTCTGTCCTCCGGAGGCGACATAGTTCACAAAGATGACAAGACTCCGAAGGCCCCGGGCTGCTCAAATGATTTTGTCCTGGTAATTTCTTCTCCTTTTTTTTTTGTTTTTTTGGGATAAATTTCTTGTCTTTCGATTTTATTTTAGGCTGTGATTGTCCGTACATTTGTGGGTTGGCGGAAAGATTGTTGCTTGATTGGTGCCAATAGTAAAATTAGTCAAACCCAGTTGAATTTTTTGTTGGCTAAGCTTATTTTACTATGATTTGTAATTTATGCTGTGATTTATTGCTCTGTTGATATCTTGGAGATTGAAATAATCGAAGGAAGTTCAGTCAGAGGTATTTGAAGGTAGTATTTTTTTTATTTGAATCTTTGCCTGAAGAGAGAGTCCCCATTTTGTGATGTGTTTTACGGTTGTCTTGAGATTTGCTGACCTCATTTTTCGATATACTGGATGAGGTGCTAGTTACTGAGTGTATTCAAGATGATGAAACTCTAAAATTCAAGAAATTAAAAGACTACTAATTTAAAGGATCAAGGAGATGGGGGTGGTGCACTGTTCTTAAGATGATGCATTTGGTAGCTTTGGAAATTGGTACTCGATTGCCTCAGCGTGTCAAGAGTTCTGTTCGTAGTGGATTTGAATTTGAGATGTAGATAGAGGACATCAAAACAGAGAAATATTTGTGCATTGGATATCTGTGGATATTGTTTCTGCTTTTGTGTTATTCTTTATGTTGTTTTGTGAAATATGTAGACTGAAGATGAGTGTTAGAGTATAACTAGAATTCTCAACCCTCACTACAGCTTTGGAGGTTTGGTTGCCACTCAGTGGCGGAGACTTGGACATGGTATCAGAACAACCTAGGTTCAAATCCCATGGCCCACAAATTTAAACCGGATCTTTGAAAAGTTGATATTGCTGCATGAGTCTAGGATTTAGTTTATAAATTGGGCGCTCAATTTGCGAGAGCATGTTTGAGTTTTGGTGCAATGGCAGAGACTTTGACTAAGAGGAATTATTGGAGTAATTGACATGCGAACCATGAGTCAGGGCATTTATACCCCTTGAGCACTATGAACATGTCTGAGGTGCCCAGTTAATATCTTTCTCGGATCTACAAATCCAATTTGGCTTCCATGGGTTCTTGCACATGGATACACTTCCCTTACAAGTCCAACTTAACACAATGAAATGATATAATATATAAAGTACAAATGTTTTGCTCTCTACCAAAATGCGGAGGCTTAAATTTTCGCAGCTCTGCACGTGACATTATCATTTCATAGTGTAAATAAAAATCTCAGGACAAGCATTGGCTACTTTATGACTTATATGAGCTGAAGAGCTTGAGTTCGAAATGACTACCCTTACCCCAAGCTGTGCAAAAATATAATAAAGAAGCTCTGCTCTACTATATACTTGTATGATTTAAGGTTCTAAAAGTTATTATTTTATTGCATTTGTTTGTTTTTGTTTTTGTTTTTGCACTTCTATTCTAATGACCATCATCATTTACTTTTCTAGCTTGCAAATTTTCATAAGGAGCACATCATGTCTTTTCCTTGTTCCAGTTATCAAGCATAATGTTTTTTATTCTTCTTTGTACTTGTATTCTAATACCTTTTTTTCTTAGTTGTATTTCTTCTTTCAGTCAGTAACTATTGTCATTTATCATCGAATGTCTTCTAGGTAAAAGTCCAAACTTGGATTAATAAAATAGAAAGTAATGAATTTGTCGGTGTTAGTGCTCGATTTGGGAAACAAATGGAATCAAAAGAAAAGTATGCCAACCGCACTCAACTTGTCCTTGCAGATCCTTCCGACTGCTGCACTACACCTAAGAATAAGGTTATGTTATTTAGTTTTCATTGTTTTTGTTACAATGCAAGCTTCTATTTTCATATACCGTTACTGAAACGTATACTTATTTTTGTAGCTTGCTGGAGACATCCTACTTGTTGATCGAGGTGGCTGCAAATTTACAATTAAAGCAAAAGTTGCAGAAGCTGCTGGAGCATCTGCTCTTTTAATCGTAAACTACTACAAAGGTATCTGTTTTCTCTTTTTCCCCTCTGGTTCTTATTTTCTTCCTGTTTAATCTTATGTGTTGGTAAACCTACTGTTCATATGTATACTTGGATCAATTCTGAACTTCAGAGAGAGAGAGAGAGAGAGAGAGAGAGAGAGAGAGAGAGAGAGAGAGGGAGAGGTCATGGCTGCTTATACTTTATTCTATAAGATGCTGCTTTTTGTTTCTCTACCTCGTTTGCTTTTGGTTCTGTTCATATCATAATGCCTGCTACTTAGAAACCTTTACTTTGATGAGTTTGAGCGATGGCTTCTCATTCCTCCTGAATTGTGCTGTTTTAATGATAGTTCCATATTCTGATTCAGTTCAATTTTTTGTTGTGCGATTCGATTACAATCTCATGCTTAGGATCTTTTAACGCCCTCAAGCTTCTAACTGAGAGCAACATGCCACTTGTCCCATAGATCATGTGTCAACAATCTCTTACGTACTTTTAGCATAATTCCTCATTTAGAAGATTTAGGATTTTTGCCTATTAACTTTGCTGTAACTGAACAGACTACTAAAGGTATAGCACCTCTGGAAAATTTTTCCCCAACTGAAACAAAAACGAACGCCTGTGAGTTACAGAAGAAATTATATTCTACTTTAACTTCTTGAATGCAGAAAACTAGTTCTTTTTCTTTGTTTTTTATCATTATAAAGCATCGCTTTAAAGCAATCAAGAATCTCTATTTGTTCAATCTGTGTGTACATGTATTTTTTTTGGTTTCAGTCATACAATTTGTCAAGTTCAAAATTAAACGTGCAAACTAGTAATAGAGAATGGAATCATGCATTATAAACATTTCATCACCTTTTTGTTCTCTCTGTCTATAAACTTTTAACAAACCCCTCCTCTTCAAACTTTGTTCACAGTCTCGATGGGTACATAATGCTCATGGTCACAATTTGCTCTAAGAACTGGTGGAGGAAAATTTTGGGGAGGAAAAAAGAGAGGAAGAAAGCAAGACAGAAATAGATGTATTAAGTTCTGAAAGCACTGTTAAAAAAGGATTTTTCCTGTCAAATCATTTAACTGCCATGACCACTGAGTGTCAAAATGAGAAGAAAGGGAGGAAGAAGATAATGTTACAAAATTAATCATCTACTTGTGGTAAAACATTGAATGAACAAATTCATCTTTCTTAGTAACTAACTAACTAACTAATTAACTATGTGGACTATATGGGATGAGACCGTTCCATCTCAGACTCTTAAATTCAGCGAGTGTATGGAGTTCCTATACCTAGGTTGTGGCGAAACCAGATCCCTCTTTTTGGTTTTACGGAGCTTTCGGTTTCTTTTACCTTCTGTCTTTGCTAAGCATCTTAAGCTTTTTTTGGTCCCCCTCACAGGACATGTTGATGCATTGACATCTATGTGATTTGATGCTTCCTTTACTTTCTGATTTCTTATGCCTTCTTTTTGTTTCTTTTATACAGAGTTATACAAGATGGTTTGTGATAGCAATGACACAGATGTAGATATAGGCATACCTGCAGTTATGCTTCCGGAAGATGCTGGTGAAAGCTTGAAGAGAAATATAAGACAAAGAGACTCAGGTAAATATCTGTATACTCCATAATGTTTAAGGCACTGGACTATCATGGTAACTCTTTTTCTCCATTCTTCAAGCTGATAAGTTAGACTAAGACTGCTACGAACTAGTATTAGAGTCCTTTTTGACAGAGTATTTGGTATTTAGAAAATATAAAATCTTCTTGGATTGTTTATGATGGCTAAAATGTTGGATCAAAATGGTTCATCACTAGTGCCTTGTAAGCATCAACCTTTTCAACACATTAACACTTTTCTACATAGATATTGGTTAAGCTTCACATTTTATCCTTGAATGGCATTATAGTTTAATTATTAGTTTATTGTTATCTAAAACAAATTTAAATTCTTAGTTCGTTATTACTTGTTAGTTTCTAAATGAAAATTCATAGCTCCGTTCATAAGAGCTGGCAATAAGAATATCTACATTTAGGGCGGTATTTTCCCTGAGTTATTTAATAACAAAGTTGTACCCTTCTATCTTATTTCCGGGCATGCGCTCATTTCCTTTCTTTACTCCTGTTTATTTTCTATTTGCTCTTACATGGTTTTACATATAATCTTGTTGTGTCTATTTCTTTTGTCATTGCTATTTTTCTTTTGTCTGTGATATATATCACTTTAATCAACCCATCAGTTGGTCAGGTTTCTACAGCCTGCACAATTAACCATGATTCTGGTTCCAAGAAATGTTTCTAAATCTCAAGACTTTATCAACATCATCTTTTTAAGATCTTAGATACGCAAATTTAAAATATCTCATTTTATTTATGTATTTACACCTTATGAACAAGTATGAAGTATGAACCTGTGGTGGCTTTCTTGCTTCAATACAAGTTCAGAAGTTCTACTCGGCAGTTTTGCTTATTTTTTTTCGTCGAGTAACTGATTTCTATACCTTGTCTTTTGTAAATTCTGCCTACAGACAAGCAAGTATACCACATAGTTCTGGTAATATTTATATATAATATGTGGTCACCCACTCTCCACACATGTCCAGCAGCAGATGTTCACATTGCCTCAACTTGTACTGTTATTTAGAAGTTTTCCTTTTTTAAACTTACTTTGAGACATTGCTTTCACTTAAGTTTGAAGAAGTTGAGGTGTTTTCATAAATGTGTGCTCAAGTGTATTATTAGGCAATACTTGGAGCTCCTTGTAAGATTCTTGGGTGTCGATTTTGAGCGATGGGTTGTCCAATAGAAGTGCCTGCATCATAGCTACCTTGGTTATGACCAGCCATTTTTCTTAGTGTTTATGGTTCAATGTGTGAATTGGTGTACCCAACATTACCTATTTCTGTATGTAGTATCTGTATGCAAATTCTCTACTTTCTTGCCCTTTCAATGGTTTATGTCTTCTGCAGTTGCGGTTCAGTTATATTCTCCAGATCGTCCTCTCGTTGATATTGCGGAGGTGTTTTTGTGGCTTATGGCTGTTGGCACTATATTATGTGCATCTTATTGGTCAGCGTGGAGTGCTAGAGAAGCATCAATTGAACATGACAAACTACTTAAGGTTTCTTTTTTTACCTACACCATGTTGTTGGAAGGGTGTCTCATGATCTTGTTCAGTCTCTGTGTATTATCAATTGCCGTTATGAACTGATAATGAAATATTGGTTATAGGATGCCCCGGACAATTTAGTTAACATGGAATACACAAATGGTGGTGGTGGTGGTGGTGGTGTAGTGGACATCAACATGACATCTGCTGTCTTATTTGTTGTAATTGCATCAGGCTTCTTGGTTCTACTTTACAAACTTATGTCCACTTGGTTTGTGGTGCTTTTGGTGGTTCTATTTTGCATTGGTGGAGTCGAGGTATGTATATTGTCTTTAGTTGCCTCATTCTACTTTGAAAATGACAAACTACATAGTGTTTTCCTCAAGACTCAGGGTTTTATGCAAGAATAAATAGGTCAGACGTCAGCCAAATGGCAATTACCGTGACCTCTTCTCCTGCATCATTCCATGACATTTCTGTCAATCCTATAGCTGCTCCCTGGACTATATTCTGTCATCCTAGCTGGAATGCTCATCGGTCCCTGCATTTAATCCCTCAATTGGACTAATTGAATCCTCTCGGAACTAAGATAACTGCTTAGCGACAAATATGTGAATTTCTATGCTCCAGTAGTGTCCTTTTGGTCTAAATGCGCACATAAATGTTTGATTTACCGCTAAAGTCTTGGCTCTGGGCTTTTCTTTTCATAATCTTATAGAATGAAAATCTCATCTTGTGTCCTATGCCTCACCTTTTAGAGGGGTCCAATGCTTGACTTTGTATTTTTGCCTTTGAAAATGACAAACTAACATAGTCTTTTCCTCAAGACTCAGGGTTTTATGTAAGAATAAATAGGTCAGACGACAGCCAACTGGCAATTGCCATGACCTCTTCTACTGCATCATTCCATGTCATTTCTGTCAATCCTATAGCTGCTCCCTTGGACTATATTCTGTCATCCTAACTGGAATGCTCATCGGTCCCTGCATTTAATCCCTCAATTGGACTAATTGAATCCTCTCGGAACTAAGATAACTGCTTAGCGACAAATATGTGAATTTCTATACTCCAGTAGTGTCCTTTTGGTCTAAATGCGCACATAAATGTGTCTTCTATGATTTACCGCTAAAGTCTTGGCTCTGGGCTTTTCTTTTCATAATTTTATAGAATGAAAATCTCATCATGTGTCCTATGCCTCACCTTATAGAGGGATCCAATGCTTGACTTTGTATTTTTGCCTTTTTATGACACTGGTTTCACCCAGCATTAAGGGCTTCTACGAAGCCTAGAGCTTTGAGGAATATTATATTGCTGGACCTCATTAATTGAATATGGAGGTTTATGCTTAGGTACGGTGTAACAAGTCACATACTTAGCTATTTGACAACAACTTGATAGGATGAGTGATCTTACATTGAAATAAGCTCTTTGTTTGTTTAGACTTTTAACTTATTTTGTGATTAATTTTATCTGTTTGTGTGTTCCTTTCTCTTCAGGGCCTACAAACATGTTTAGTCGCTTTGTTATCATGGTAAGCTAATTGCCTCTTTTTCTTGCTGCATTTTGTTCGTCGAGTGAAGACAAAAATTGGATTTTTAGCTAGCATATATTTGCCTTGGTCAATATGAGATCTATTCAAATTGCAAATGTATGATGTGAATTCAACTATATATATATATATATATATATATATATATATATACACTAAAGTTATTGGGTTTACAACTGTAGAAAGTCTTTTCATAGCTATAGTAAAATCGTTTGATATATATAAACGAAGACAGGTAACAAATCACACCCTATGAAGCACGGACACGCATAACATGAAGCCGTGTCGTGTCGTGTCCGTGTCGGACACACGTGTCGAACACACGTATCCTATGTATTTTTTAGGATTTGCCTCGTGTCAGCGTGCCGGATGGCCGTGTCAGATCCGTGTCCGTGCTACATAGATCACACCTACTGAGTAGCCTAGTTGGTATTTTCCTCCCTCATAAAGTCGTGCCTGTCAGTTGGCCCGCGTTCGGTACCCGGAAGCTTCACTTTTTAAACCTTTAATTAAAAAATTATTTTCATTATGAGTCTTTAAACATTTCATGTTTTGAAATTATCCTCAAATCATGAAAATTGTTGTTAAGGCCTACAATTCTGAAGTTAATTAGAAATTGATCTATCAAATCATTAAATTAATATTGGACTCCTTAATTCTTAAAATTTTATTTTGAAATTACTCCCTTCAATAAAATGTAGAAGCAATAACTAAAGAGATTAATTTAAAAAGGACTGCGAGAATTAGAGGATCTAAAATATTGCTATTAACTTAAGGGATTAATTTCAAAATAATTTTGGATTGCAGGAACACAATAGCAATTTCAATGGTTTTGAAGCCTATCTAATTAAAAAATTAATTTTTTATTTTAAGTAACAAACTCAAAGTTTACCCCCATTTTATTCTGAAATCCATGTACATCAGCCTTTTTCCTTCCAATATTATTGTCTTACAACTCTCATATTTTGAAACAAATATCTTAAATCATGAAATGTGCTATCATGCTCAATCGATTCTTAACTCATTTAGAGTTGACTCCTCAAATTATTAAAATTACTACTGGACCCTTCAGTTCGTAAATTATTTTGAAATGAGTTCCTTTAATAAAGAGTAGAAGTAATAATTGGAGTCATTAACTTGAAATGATTACGAGAATCGTGAGATCTGATGACAAATTCAATGAGTTGAGGGTTTATTTGAAAATAAGTAATTTAGGTGTATTACAGCTCCCAAAAATATTTTTATCCACAAATTAAAAAACAATTTTCTAAACGATTTGCTTAACAATTATTTTTTTACTTCTTCGCAGTTCGCACATGTTGCGGCACCGCGCGGGTCAATTTTTCTTGTTTTATAAGACACCTTTTGATGGCAAAACATGATGGAAGAATATTCTATTTTACTTTGGGGATAGACTAACTTGGGGACGAATTTACATCTTTTCTTGTAGTCATTGTTTTGGCTGCATTGTTTCTCATCTTTCTTGTAATCTCCCCTTAAATTTCTAAGAAGTTTGGTATGTTTGAATTAGATGAGAACTAGCTATTACTTTGCAACATATATCAGGACTCTTGTATCTTAAGCATTTGATGCAAGTCTATTTGTTCATGTTCAAGTGTTTGTGATTATCAGGCTAAATGAGGATATTACGTTGAAAATTAAAATAGGAAATTGGAGAGAGGTAGTATCAAAGAGACAAATATTATACATGCATGAACTAAAACATTAACCAATGAAATGGTGTTTACGTTCTAAAAAGAAACTTCCGACTCAAGGCAGGTGCAAATATAAGGACAAACGTGTGCAGAAAATTTGATGAACAATCTTTGAACTGACTGTTAAAGATTCATCGGAAGTCGATAACAGAAAATGGGAAGAGCATTACTGAAAACCATGAAATATCATCTGAAATTGTAGGTGGCTTACATCAAGTGATGGAGCTTGATTTGTACCAGTTTAGCTTGGAGAGCGTATAGAGTATAGCTATGTCTGTGTTCTAAGAGGATAAATGGTTAAAGTTTTATTGGGCAATATGGGTAAGTTCACGTTGACTATTATGGTTTCAGTCCACATTGTAATCATTGAATATATAATGATAAGCAATTTGCTTTTCTTGATGAGGTTGAAGATAAAAATAGATGCATCTGTTTTTGTAACCCACTGTGGAACTGAAATTCTATGAACTGAACCTATTTCAGTTGGCTGAACAGCCACCACTTTCTTGAAGATCCAGTTAGAATATGAAAGGTAGCCCGGTCAGAAATCTATTGTGAGAGGAATCTCTGCATGTTTTCTTGGTGCAAAAGAAAACTGAAATGGGGTACTTCTGTCTAAACAATTTCTTCTGCAAATATTCGACTAATATTATTTTTGACGAAGTTTCTGAAGATTGAACCCGAGACCACTTTCTGCAGCCTGAGAATAATTTCACTTCTTTTGTCTGTTCGGGTGGTCAAGGGTATGATGGATAATATAAGCTCCAACTCGAGAAAGCCACTAGAGTAGTTAGTATATTCGGAAAGTTGGAGAACGTTGCTTCAATCTCATATTGGAAAATTATGTAATTATCTTTTACTTGCTTTCTTAAAATAAAATCTGACTGTCTATCTGGCCTAAATCCACTTTCTCAACATAACAAGCGAGGATAATAAATCTCTTTTTCACATAAAAAGGAAATGATGCTCCATGGTGGACATAATATTTTCTGGCTAGCTGCTTGTCCATTGTTAGAACTTAAAACGCTCTTCTGATTGTTTACCATTTTATTCTTCTTAAAGAAATATATATTGGAGATGATTTTGTTGAATGTTAAGGCATTATATGGTTGCATGTGATGTCAGATATCATTTATGTTTATCAGCACCTAAGGTTCATCGCGTTCCTAATTTCTATATGCATGGGCCATACGGGGAACTGTTGTTGGCTGTTTTACCTGTTATGTAACCATCTATATCTATTGCTTCTTCATTATGCACAAATTTAGTGTTTGGCTCCAAATTTTAATTATTCTAGGTGTCATCTATGAGTTTCCAGTTAGAGTACCTGTGCTGGAGTTTATGCATTAAATATAGGATGAAATATTTTGCTTTCAGATTTCAGTGAAATGCTCGATTAATTGTCTATGCTATTTTTAGTACTTGCTATTATGTCCGACTTTATTTGATTTACCTAATCTTTTCTTATCGTGGTGAAGCACTTCATGATGTAATTCACCCGAAACTGTAACGCTTTTAGGTAAATATTTTGCTTTCACAATTTTTCAGGTCCAAGTGGTTTAAACATTCTGGAGAAACATTCATCAAAGTACCTTTGTTTGGTCCAGTTTCCTACCTTACACTGGCTGTTTCTCCCTTCTGTATCACATTTTCTGTCATTTGGGCTGTTTACCGCCAGCGACATTTTGCCTGGATTGGGCAAGATATCCTTGTAAGAGCACTTTATGCGTGATAAGCATTATTTTATGTCGGTTTTATCTGGTAAAAAGAAGCATCCTGGCATATATAAGTTGTCTTAATTTCATCCGTTTGCTCCTCTTTTGTTTGCACATTACTTTGCTGTTAGGAGAGATTGAATAGTGAGATATGGTCTTTCTGTTCATTTGGTTAGAGTCAGCGCCTTTTTTTTTAACAAATTCTTTTGCGTTGTCGTCTCTATAGCAAAGGCACTTCTACGTGAAGCCTTATCATGAGGGCATCTGTGTCATACGGGCCTGCCCTACACGCACACTCTGCAAGTTTGTGTGTTTCATCCATGTTGGAATATTTATGTCCTTGTTGGCATGTCCATATTCTTGCACTATGGAAGTGAAAATTGTAGAGAAATATTTGAGCGTACTCTTTAAATTTGTACTAGCGATATTTTTTTCGTTGTGTGAAACTTCTTGTTTCCCTTCCATGATGCAATTATATAAAGTATGCATAATATTGCTAATATGTCAGTGCGAGAGTAGGGGAAGAGACGAAAGATCCATAGTCTTGCTTATATGTGTACAGAGTTATATGCTAATATGTAAGTGCAAGAGACGAAAGATCCATAAGCTTGCTAATACATGTACATATTTGTATGCTATTATGTTAGTGCAAGAGTGGGGGAAGAGACAAAGATCCATGCTTGCATCACAATTTTATATTAGTCCATTATTTCTAAGAAACATGTTGTTTTTCATGACGAGATGCATTGGATTTCTAAACATGTGATGTGATTGATTTTTTTTTTCATTGCATGTTTATTTCAGAAAGAACAAAACTTTCTGCTGTTACTTCTGTTTCAAATTTTTACTGCTCAGTGATTCATGATCTAAAAAAAACTTTGGAAGTTTGTAGACTTTTGTATCATAATCATATAAGACAACCTCATTTGAAACTTCAAAAAATAGAATTTTACATGCACATATAATTTTTTAAAATTGCAGACAATGCATTGTCTCTCTTTGACTGCTATATTTGGGTTTGATTGTTTCCTTTCTAATGGCATGCCATTTTATTCAGGGCATTGCATTGATAATAACGGTTATTCAGATTGTGCGCATACCTAATCTGAAGGTAAAAGCTTATCGTCCTTCTTTGATAGTTTACTTTCAAGTTATCTTTGTGCTTATCCACATTGACATGAACTGCAAGCAATAACAGTTGTGCTTGTATGTGTATGAAAAATCTTTTCACTTAGATCCTCTTCTGATCAGCATAGTCAATTTGGGTAATGTATCTCCACTTCTACATATTTACTTCATAAGTAAACGGTTACATTCCCATATTTGCAACTTTTGAATTTTTTCTTGAACTATTTGCACTTTCTAAAATATTGTCGACAAGTTGTTGCCAAGTTTCTGGCAAAGAAACTATAGACAAAAAAAGTTATGCATACACCTGTTACAGCCGGTTGATAGTAGGCAAAGGGAAAAGATGATGGAAGATGTTGTAGGGAGTCACCTTTCTTCTCAGAGGCACAGTAAGATGGAGTTAAATGGAGTCCCATTCCAAAATCAAATTTGTCATTAGGAATTTTCTTGGGTGATTCTTGACTATATCATCAATAATCAAAATCAAAGGAAAATATTGCACAAGTAACTCTGTCATAGTTGCAGATTGTAATGTTTATAAATTTTCTTTAGTAACTTTCAACGTCAAACACAACAAAGACTTGATTTGTTAATTACTTGATTTGTTAATTCAGTTTTTGTCTTTTTTTTTTGTGCTGCAAAAGTCGTCGTCATTATAAAACCAATTTTATGATAGCAATTAAGCTTTAATCGAGCATTTACGGAACTTCAATCCAGAATTTTAATTGAATACTGCATTGTATTATGCTTCATCTCTTACAGATTTTTACACTACTTCCTTTATGAAACCAGGTTGGTACTGTACTCCTAGGTTGCGCCTTCTTGTATGACATATTTTGGGTGTTTGCGTCAAAAAGTTTGTTCCATGAAAGCGTAATGATTGTGGTAAGTAATTTACTTTTAGTTGTGCATTGACTAAGGTATTATTTCCAGGTGACCGATAATACATTAATATGTCAAATAATGTTTACATGTTCTTCATACTTGGCAGGTTGCACGGGGTGACAGAAGTGGCGAGGACGGTGTGCCTATGTTACTTAAGATACCACGCATGTTTGATCCATGGGGTGGATATAGTGTCATTGGTTTTGGTGACATTCTTCTTCCAGGACTGCTAGTGGCATTTGCATTGAGGTTCAGATTCAGTCTTTTTAGAGCATTTTCAGTTTTAATCATCTACTTTTGGAATGGAGCTTGTCTAGTTTGTTTAAAATGCTAGGGTTAATTTCGGATAGACCCTTGTACTATCACTTGATTGCAGATAGATGCCCTGATGCCCTGTAGTTCTATTGCTGTAGATAGAACCCTTAGTGAAAACTTTTTGATTCTTTTGCACACAGGAGGTCTATTAGTCGATCAATCTCTCTGTCTCTCTAAAATTTTAGGTTTAGTTCCGGATTACTATCGCTCAATTGCAGATAGATGCCCTGTAGTTCTATTGCTGTAGATAGAACCCTTGGTGAAAACTTTTTGACTCTTTTGCACTGTCTATCTGCAACAGTAGAACTGTAGAGGGTCTATCAGAAATTGGGCAATAGTACAAGGGGTTATCTACAATCAACTCAGAATTTTATTGCACAATATTTTCTGATTCTTTTCTTTCAGATGGTAGAGAAAGATATCGTCCACTAAGTGAGTGCAAAGCAAGAGATACATCAGCTGTTTATCTTATGTTTTCTGTTTTCATACAAGTAACTAATGGAATGGTTCTTTCTTGTTCTTACTTTAATAAGACACATCACTTGATAATAAAATTCAATTTAGTAAATTTTGATACTTTAATATGGAGAAAATATATCAACCTCTAGGTACAAAAGTTGGATGAGGTTCCTGAAAGCTGATGAACTGTAATATCTCAATTTCTGTTGATATAAAGCTCATCTTTTGACACCTTCCAATGATCTTAGAAGGGGAATTTTGTTTGAGAAGAATTCTGTCACATATATTATCCACCCTCTTCCCAAGTTTAAATAGTATGTCAAACAATCATAGTTAAAGTCCAAATCTCATGCAGTATACAGTGCTTCACAAACTACTACTGCATTCCAATACTTAATCTAATCAAACCTCAATGTGTAAGTTTACTTAAAGTCCATGAACTGAGGCAGAATAAGCTTTGCCTCATCTCTATTACTTTTTGCTTAATTTGAGTGAAAGTGGAAGGATTCTTTGGCTTGCTATTGTCCTTTAACAGAATTCTCTCTTCCAATAATTCCTTTTGGATTGTAGCTATTTATTTATTCAAAAGCCAGATACTTAGGTTGTTGCATGATTGATCTGGCATGGAGATTGCTGCATGTTTTCATGTTATTAAGTTCACCCTGCCCTTTTCCCCTTTTCCTCTCCTTGTGTTTTTCTTGTCACTGCTGCGGTAATGATATTAATGTCTTATTTACCAATTAATTCCAGGTGCCAGATCAAATTTATTTCTCTGTTTATGTGGTTTACCGATACACCCCTTTGCATCAATTCTTACTGTTAAAATGTGCTTTTTTTATCTGGCTGTTTTCTATTAGTATTTATTTCCTAGGTACTGAGGATGAATGTATCTGTTGTCAGTTAAATATATACATCTTTGCTGATTGTTCTTCTACATATCTTTCTGAATGCATGGAGTGTCTGTTTCTGTTTCTGTTTGTAGGTATGATTGGGCTGCAAATAAGAATTTGAGGGCAGGTTACTTCCTGTGGACTATGGTGGCCTATGGTTTTGGTAAGTTTATAAAGTTCTTGATAATTGACAAGTACAGTACAAGTAGAGAAGACATGATATGTACTGAACAGTCTTGTGAGGTTGATGGATGATCTATTTATGAACATATCTTAACATGCTTGCCATGTTTAGTTGTAGCACCACGAAGCACAGGATAAATGAAACAAAAGCCAAGATGGCTGATTGATGCTGCTACTACATAATAGTCGCTTGTTTTTCTTTCAATTAAACTTCTTTTTTCTAATCACTTGTAAGATTTGTCAAGCCAACTTCTTACCCAGCTCCAGCCCAATTTTACCGAGACAGATTGTGTCATAATCCTGTACGCCATGTGTAATTGTACCGAATCTATTTCCTAGATGATTCCAACTATATTACATTTCAATACCAAGTTATAGGAAATTCAGAAGTTGCATGATAATGTCTTTATATTTTTTTTTGCAGGTCTACTAATAACATATGTGGCTCTTAATTTGATGGATGGACATGGTCAACCAGCTCTTCTATACATTGTTCCCTTCACCCTAGGTGAGTTTCATCCAACCGACTTCTGCAAATCTAATCTCTAAATTAGTATTATGGACAAATTTTCGAAAGCAACCCTTTTGGGTTTTTATTTGCAAAAAAAAAACCGGGTTTGAAAAAAATTGTAAAAACCGACCTGTTTTCAGCCCCCTGGCTGAAAACAGGTCGGTTTTTTTAATTTTTTTTGGAAAACTTCACGGGAGTTGAACTCCCGTGAAGTTTTTCTCATAACAAAACTTCACGGGAGTTGAACTCCCGTGAAGTTTGGGAAAAAAAATTTCAAAAACCGACCCAGTTTCAACCAACTGGGTCGGTTTTTATAAATAAGATTGAAATGGGTCGTTTTTTGCAATTAAAAACCCAAAAGGGTCTGTTTTGAAAATTTGTCCTTAGTATTATCATTGTGGAGCTCCATTTTGCCGGTGGATGATCTTTACTGCGATCAATTTTCTTGCTGTTGTTATTCCTTGGTAATCACTTTTCTAACTTTGTGCAGGCACGCTATCGGCACTGGGAAGAAAAAGAGGCGAACTTAGAAATATTTGGGAGAAGGGAGAGCCCGAGAGAATTTGCCCGCATGTCAAGCTTACCCCAGAATAGGCCTGTAGTCTTTTTCCCCCTCCTTGTATACCACACTAAACGATCAGTTATTTGTTGTATGTATAAAGTACTAAAGGTGTTAAGACATTGTAAATTCTGAGCTAAAGGAACGAACACATTGAATCAGTTACTGGAAATGGAAACCGAAGACGATAAACTCTTTTGTGATCCCATTCGCATAGTGAAAAGCTTTCTTGAAATTTTGTCCGGTGAAAGCATCAAAGGAACATGATGCTTTATCAATACGTTGGTGCCTGAGATTGAAGTTTGTGACTGCAATGGTTCTGACTCGCTGCCATGTTCACTATTTTCTCAGTAGCATATGATGGAAGATTATTCCATCTCTGGAAAGAAACTACAAAATGTATCTTATTTATGTACAATTTAGTATGAGTTTAGACTTTGTTCTTGTTGCCTTGCGCGTCCTAAAAGCATAAGTTTCTGTTATCGCACGCATCCTGATATTTTGAACTGAAAAAAGGAAAGGAGAAATTTGAGATTATGTAACTTAAAAAGGTTTGAATGAGATTTTATTTTGCTCCCTTCTTCATATTTTCCCACCTTCCACGAAACAACAGTAGCATCAAACTTTTCCATGAAGACATCCCTCATCTGAACCTCTTAACTGCTGCCAGAAATTATGATCCCTCAAAAAGTGATAAACTAATCAAATCTTTACAATCGAAAATACCACCAAATTACTCATCAGAAATTTGCTATGCATAGATATAATGCCTTCAGCTTTAGCTTACCAAGTTGAAGGGTGAAAGCTCCCTTGATCTCAGCAGAATTTCGTAGAAAACAAATCTGACTGTTGAAAACAAATAATTTTCAAAAGATACATGATCATATTCTCAAAAATGAAGCGCTCAATTCATCACTTGAATACGAGACCCAGAACCTCAACAGAAGCACAAAGAGGATGAAAGAAAAGCAGAAGTGGAATAAATACTCCATTCTATAAAGCACAAGAATCCAAGAATGCAACCAGGTCCATGCCTCTTCTAGCAGCTGAACAGTTGCTGTTCTCGGTAGAAACCTAATGCACATTGCCGACACCCAAGTATTTCTATTTTGTTGATTATTTAAATTGCGAACATCATGACATTAACTTCAGCAACGGCTGGAGTCTGGAAGACAGAGCCGACCCTCACGCAAATATTGCATGCAGAGGGCTCATGCATCTGGAGAGTTTTACATAAACACTGGCAAGTCCTCCCTAAAGTTGCACAATTACAAACATATTGACATAAAATTGCATAAATAATTAAAAAAACTGAAAATACATGCCAATGGCCGTTTCATGTACACCACATTTTGTCAATGGCAGTCTACGCTCTCTCAACAGAGACAAGGTTCACCTACCATTCAAAAGAATGGATCAGCTTCAATTGGTCTTATATATGCCTGCATGTTCATCTATGGCCAACACCTGCACCTCAGTGATTATCTAGTTCATAAGTTTATATGATAGAATACGGAAAAAGCTTACATCAATTAAATACAGAGAAGACGATATTGACAGAGAATGCAAACCTGTGTATCTTCTAAGGGAACTATTCCCATTCAGCAAATTCGGAACAAGTCTTCTATCCTGGCCTAGAGATAAGATTTCTTGCATTCTTTCAGGCCAATCAGAATTCAGTCTCCGTGCAAAATCTTCCACTTCTCTGTAATAATTTATAAAATGGATGAGGCAAGCTAGATTAAGATGCAATGGGTCATTTTACTCACGTCAGAGAGTTTATTTGCATAGCAGCTGTCAAAATGACATAACTGGGATGCAAACAAAGGTATATATAACTTGATGTATGAGAAAAGCAAATTACAGTGAAATAAATAAGAGGAACGCCTTAATAAGGTGAAAGGATAACAAGTCTTTTGCTGCACAAGCATAATAGGTCCAATACAAATACAAGTCTACAGTGACAACCATGTTCTTGCTAGTTTAGCCCATAGCAGCTTGTATTTTTTACGACAGATTGACGCATGCCACTAAATTATGCCACCTTATGTACACAAAAGAAAGCAGAAGCTCATAGTTTGACCTTGGTTATGGAAATTTGTTTTTTTATGGAACATACATATAAATATGCGTGGATAATACCTCTTCTTCCACTTCCAGTTACTATGTTTATAGGATTTGGACTTTTGCTTATTCCGACAGCAAGAAAAAATATTCTTCATGGGCATCCTACTTTTCTATGTTCTATAGACTTGTATGTAACTATTGAGAGTTGGGATATAATACATAGTTTGAATATTCCACCAAAAAGTTTGATTTTAGAACAAGATGATCAATATTAAGTTCTAAATGTAACTATTGAGAGTTGGGATATTATACATAGTTTGAATATTCCACCAAAAAGTTTGCTTTTAGTTCAAAATGATCAATATGTAGAATCTGAACAAGTGATTGCTGAGATTCAGGCCGCAAGCTTGTCCTATACTTGTTGAGGCAATTTGGTTAGTTTGATCGCGAATACTTCACCTTGATCATTCCCCCTCAACTTTGATGCAGAAAGAGTAAAAAAGACAATTATCTTGATTATAATGTTTAAGAACTTACTTTCTGCTTATGTATATCTTACTTATTGCTTCACCTAGTTCCTGTGGTTCCAATAGTTTCACCCTCAGTTTCAGTTAGCTTTGTATAGTGTTGCACGGAACAAGTATCCCATCAGAACCGTATATCAATAGGACTGGGGTGGTTTTAACCATAAAAATAAAAGCTATAAGTTTCCAAAGTAACTCTTTCTCCACACGCAGAAGGCAGATTTCTGTATTCTATGTGGGGTTCTGATCTTGCAAGCATATCTCTGTTGCACACACGCACGCACGGATATATATAACAAGATGGTCTCTGTTTAGTGAAGGCAAGTGTTTAAAGCCTACCTTATATTATCGAGTGCACTGAATAAGTGGCTTTCGAGTAAGTGATGTGGCCCTCTAGCAATTTAAGTGGCCTCCAGGAAACATATGATAGGTGTATGCTAGGCACACCCTGTCTTCAGCTGCCTTTATTGTGATTAATTTATGCACTTTGCCATGCTACAGGACTATAGTATTTGTAGCCTTCGTGTCAGGATTGAGGAGATTTATGAATTATCATGTTTAATATACATGTAAAATTAAATATTATAAGTTTAAATGGTTATAATATCGCTACTATAACAATGATCAGCTATTAACTATTCAAAATTTTAAGACGAAAACCTGTAAAATACAAAAAGAATGGAATAAAAGGAAAAGGAAACCAATAAAGGTAACTTGTGTGCAGTAACCAAATTAAAACAAGGACACTTACCTGTCAAGTTCCTCCTTCATTGCAGGATCCAACTCATCATCAATATCTACATCATCAAATTCAACTTTGGACACTAAGTCGCTCTCTGTGCTTTCAAGTCTTGCTGAGCTCCTACTTGGGGTGGGAGAGCAGTTGCCAACAGCTTCGTGGCATATTGTAAGACTAACAGCTTCCTGAACCTTAATATCCACATCAAGTAAATGACTCGTCTAGAAAAACAAACTTGCGCATAAGAATTAAAATTAAATCAAACCTTCTTGGACAATTCTTTGCCTGTTGTGCTCCTACATGGATCCTTCAACTGATCCTTTTTCCTTCTATTCTTTTTTTTACTTTTTGCACCTCTAACAGCTTTAGAATCTGTGCAAATCAATATAAAAAGCAACTTAGTGTTCACTCTTTGGAAAATAAGGGAGCATGTGTCTCAGTTAGAGATTATTCTATAAACATCAAAGTTTTAGGATCCAAGGTTAAGAATAGATCCATATGTCATGATTTAATGTTAGCCAAATGCAACAATTAACATCCATGAAATACCATGAATTATCATGAAACTCGGTTTCAGAGATTGACGCAAAAGATGGTAAATTTAACATCTAACACTCACATCAATTGTATGCTATAAATAAGCATGAAGGAGAAAACTTCATGACTAAAGCAATCCAGAAATAAACTAAACCTAGCCCAAAAAAAAGATTCATGTATTCTAGAAATTTTGTAGAAATCACCATGAGATACAAACAAGTATCAGGACAACAAAGGTAAGGAAACAGAATAAGGTAGATCACCTTCATCACTGATCATAGAAGGACAAAAGCACTAACAGTAGGAATTGCCTATCTAAAGAAAGAGAAACAATGAACATAATGGGCTGCAAATATATTAAGTACATAAAAAGAGGACATACCTCCATCTCCATTTATAAAAGACAAAAGGTCATCAACAGACCGCTCATCTACTTGCTCATCTACTCGCTCTTCTTCAACTTCAACATCCTAAAACAGGAAGTCAAAATATAAGGCTGGTACATTTATAATTAGAACCCTAAACTTCAACCTGAAAATTTTATAAAGAAACTTTAGCTTATTATTACCGCACTATAGTCTGCAAAGATGGTGTAGCTATTACCTTTAGCTTTTGTCTATCCTTTAGTTCTTTTCTTTTTTTAGCATAAAGTCGATTCAACAGACGAATTCGTGGATCATCAGTGGTATTTTTCAATGGTTCCAATTTCTCTTCCTGAAAAGTGACCAATGAGATAAGAACAATATTCACACTACAATGGATGAACAGAAAAGAAAATGAAATAAAGCAAATACCTCAGTGAGGTCATCAGGCAAATGGAACGTCTCGCGTATCTCCTCAGGTGTTTTTCCTTCAATCATGCGAGCAAGTGCCCTGCTAGTGAGATCAACCAAAGGTTTTAATTGGAGACTATCAGCAGCAGAAGCCAATTCACATAACCTTTTGGTGTCAGCCTTAACAAACTTTTCATCAAAGGACTTCCGCTCCTGCACAAAGTAAATATAAAACGGTTGAACAAAACAAAGATAATGGTAAACCCTCTGTCCTCTAGTTTCAATCATGTAATGATCTGCAACAAGCTAGTCAACTGGTTGATTAAGCATTCAAACCTGTTCACCATATAAGAAAAATTGCTAGCCCCTTAGACAAATTGATGCTTAAAGCATCTAAAGGACCGGTTGTGAACTTTAGTACTTTGAAAAACTAGAAATGCACTACATTCAAGAAGAGAAGCAACCTTGTTAGAACGGCCTGGCATTTGATGAAATCGACAGTAATCGAGGATCAAGCTAAGAATAGCTGGGTTGACCCTTTCTGGAAGAGAAATAGCATAGTTCTTGGAAGAACCCAGGCCCTTTTGAAGTATTTCTCGACATATCATGGGGCAGAACATAGCAACCTCCTCCTCTACTTGTTGGATTGAACCATCGGCACACTCGAGCCATATATATGACTTCATAGCCTGTTAGAGAATACCCAAATATGACTCAATATATCTCGACATATCATGTAATAATTGTTAAATTGATGCAGATTAACTCATAAGAAATAAGTGATGTATAAGTTGGAGGAGTCTAATAAAATGGAAAAATTAGCAAAACTCTGGCATTGTAATTCCCTTCAAAATAACAGACCTTGTTGTATTGTTGGCGGTTAGAGAAACACAGAAAGAGGTATAAGGGAAGTAAACAAAGTGAACATTGAACAAACAAAAAGTCAAGAAGAAAGAAAGATTCCCATTTCGAATATGTGTGTGAGCGGTCTTAGGGATTCCCAACGCACCTCTGGTTTGATGATTGCCATTTCGCTTTCTGACATTTTGATGTGGTCCTTAAGTATACAATGAAACTGGATTACCAAGCACAAAGAGAGTTATGACTTCTCCCCACCGTCAACAAATTTAAATCAGCAAGCCGCAGGTGGGCTGGCAACGACACCTTGTCCTTATACAATGAATATTGACTGCCTACATACACAGCTGTGAATTATAGATACACTAATGGCATATATATAATTCCTATTTGAGAAAGCCTTTAGCATCTGTAAGCCTATCATAGAAAAGGCTTCAGTGGGAAAGCTGTAATGGCAGAGTCTCAAATTACTTGCTTGACCTACCAAAATAGAAAAGAAAAAAAAACCAGAATTATGATTCAAAGATATACCAAAAATAACCAATCGTACTAATACAACAATGCAATTATGCATTAAGTACAGAATTTTAAAAGACCTGTCATCCTGAATACAAACTTTTTATGCAAACCCTTTTTCTTTATAAATTCAAATTACTAGACGCTCTCATTGTTCACAATTTATTTACTAGTATACAAAACTACAGCTACATGTAGAAGGACATAGAGCAACGTGACATGACATAAGAAGCTTGAATAAGACACGACAATGCAAACATTATATAACTCAATACAACAAGTTGCTATAAAGTACACATGATTCTGATTTGGTTTAAGTGGCAAACAAGTGTCCTTTCACAATCATGGTTAAATGTTTTGGTTTTTTATGAATCTGGGAAAACTTTGGTTTAGTCTTAAACATGTATAACTTTTAATCAAGCGACACTATCAGTAGAATTATTTGATTTCTTCAGTCAATGATTCTAACCAAAAATCCCGTCATGAGTCACAACCACAACAAACTTTTTCGGTCTCATTTGATTCTCAAATGATCATAGAACGTGACAAAACGATGAATAACATGTTCTAGAACGGAACAAAGAAAGCATCAGTGGGTAAAAATTTCCAGTTTCAACATGACACCCAGTACTAGGTACAATCAATAATTTCACTGATTCTGCCGATAATGTAGGTACTAAATTTGCAACCTTTGCTGGTCAATCTCTAATTTGTTCCTCTAATTTCATAAACAGAAAACCTAATTTGCCATTTAAACGAATAAATACAGCTTCCATGAATAATCACGCAATTGATCTTCATCCTTAGAATTCCGTAATGAAAACTTGGTGCTAACAAAAAAAAAAAAGAAAAACATACAATGGCGTATTCGAACCTTAATCTTCGCGCTGAGCTACAAAAAGAAGTTAAATTTTGAAAGAAAAATTTAACCTTCGGTAAATAGAAAAGGGAAAAGATGGGACTTTGGATTCTCTTCGATGACGGAGGAACTGCGGCGGCGGCGGAGAGAGATAGGGGCCTCTGTGTAAGCTTAGAGAGAGAAAGTAAAGGGGAATGATGAGAGAGAGAGTGAGAGAGAGAGAAGCAAGAGAGAGGGGGGGGGCGGGGGGGCGGTCCGATTCTCTGAATCTCACGAGGATTAGGTTTTTCAGGGTTTTTTTTGCATATCGAACCTTTAACAGCTTTCGCATTTCCGTACGCACCCTCA
>BQKN01000899.1:0-13377 GCA_022839385.1 Asparagus kiusianus | reverse complement strand
TACTACTACTACTATTATTATTACTAATATAACTCATTTATTTATAATAAGGTGTTGAAAACTCAGATTTTTTTTGGTGTCCAAATTACACAAGACTAATCTCTATTTATAGAGGTGAAAAAATAAAAATTATTGATATAAAAATTATAAATTAATTCCTAGTATTTATCTCCCAAAATATCATTTAAAAATTAGGAGTAAAACAAAAAACTCCAACCAATCAAGCCTTGACACATGGCTTGATACATGAGCTCAATTAATTTCACCCCCTAAAAGCCGGAGGTGAAATTTTCACCCATCCGAAACCGATTTTCCATTTCACCCCCCAAAAGCCCACCTGCTGGAGCAAAAAAACCCCCCAAAACCCACCTGCTGGAGATAGTCTAAGGTTTCAGGTTCGATACCCAAGGGTCTCTAAGGTTTCAGGTTTGATGCCCAAGGGTTTGATAACATATGATCTGAAAGATCATGGAAAAAACTATAAAAGAAGAAATTATCCAATTCCTACAGATATATGATTGATACAAAAGAAGGTGGATTTCACAAATTTTCTGGCTTCTATCCAACAACACAACTTCGGTTTTGAATTGTTGTTATTTCGTAATGCTCATTTCCTTTGGTGTAGGGCACACACCAGTGAATGTAAAGGCATCCTCTCACGCTCCAGGCCCACGGGCCCGTTAGCGCGTGCAAGCCGTGAGATCCATCAAGAGCAACTCGATGTTGGCTAAAGTCCACTGCCAAAATGTTAGCACTAGTTGTTCTTAGGCCTTAGGATTCTCTAGGATTCTCTATTTAAGCCACTAATATTTTTTCACACTAGTCCATGTGAGACTAAAGTAAGGGTGTCAGATTCATCCTACCTTACAAAGGCGACGTCCTCGTCGTCACGACGTGACAATTGACACATCCCAGCATCACTGTCAGGCGATGTGGACTCTAGAGGTGACTCCTACGGGCTCTAGAGGTGGCTCACACCGCATCCATATGGTGTAGCACTTTGCCCCGTATAACACTTAGTTCCACACTTCCGGCTGACAACCGCTCTGATATCATTTGTCACGTTCCACGCCCACGGGTCCGTTAGCGCGTGCAAGCCATGAGACCTACCGAGAGTAATTCAATGTTAGCTAAAGTCCATTGCCAAAATGATAGCACTAGTTGTTGTTGGGTCTTAGACTTTTCTATTTAAGTCACTAATATTTCTTCACACTAGTCCATGTGGGACTAAAGTGGGGGTGTCAGACATCCCCACCATCAACCCATTAATCCCAAAAAGAGAAGGAGAGCGAGCGGGTGGGGGGTTGCGGGGGGGGGGGGGGGGGGGTTGGTGTTTTCAATAATTTTACATATTTCAAAAGCATCAATCTGCAACCGTTCAGCAAAATTACATGATTTTCATGAGGACCATAAAGATACTAAATAACGTGCATGCTTATCTCCTTCACTTTATAAGGAATGTTGAATACCTCCATTCTTTTGCAGACAAGGCTCATCATTGATAACTTGGTGTAAAGATCCCATTGCCAGCGCAGCTCAGTGGTCCATAGACCAAGCTGGCCTGAGCTCCACTTGCACGTTCAGAGCAACCAAACATATACCCTGCTGATATCACACGCACACACGAGAGAGAGAGAGAGAGAGAGAGAGAGAGAGAGAGAGAGAGAGAGAGGAGCTCTAATTAATAAAGTCAAATTATAAATGCAAAGAGTAGGTGGATTAGGCATAAGAAATGGCTTATAGTATGCTTAAAACTGCGTGACATCAGGAATCCTTGAAAGGGAAAGGGTTTGCAGTTGTAATGCATAAATATGGTCGGGATTTTTTTAAAGGATAAAAACGACCGACCAACCTGTCAAAGACCCACATACTCCCTCTCTTATTACTTATTATATAGCTTTGATTTCTGCTCATACGAAACTTTAGTTTTTGGGTGCAGGCCCTGCTTAAAGTGTATTTTACATATTTGTATCCATATATTATCTTACCATGCACGTAGACGACGATTGACATTTAAAGGGGGGAAAGGTATTATTATGGAGTATGTATAGTTCAAATGATGGGGGAAATATGGGAAAACACATTGATAGAGTTATTTTTGAAAGTTTTTATATTTGAAGAGGATTTTAGTATAATGATGAAACGAGTCTTTAGTTACCCGTGCGATACACAAAATTAAGTATTAATTACTATGTTGTCGCGCGTACTCCTAAAGCAATTATAGAGATTTAAGTGAATGATAAAGATAGTAAAATTGTAAGTTTCGTAGTTATTTTAGATGGAGAAAATATAGAGAAGAAAAATAAATTCCTAGGAGAAGAGAGAGGGATCAAATTGCTAGGTTTTTTTAATCAAGTATCCAAATTTGTAGCCAAAGACAACTATTTTATTAGTGTAGTACAGATATAGATTTTTGGAGTCAGACTAGCTAAAAGATTCATATATATTCTAGCATCTATTTCATATTGTAGTACAGATATATGAAACATCTGCAGGGTATAATTGCAAAAAACCCCAATCAAAATTCTTAAAATCCTACCCCTTCGCCATTATCAATTATATACAAAGGGTTAAGTCAGACGAAACCCACAATTTCTTTTGTCTTCAACACCTCTATAAAAACCCCTAGCACTCTTTCTCTTTCTCCCCACTTCATACTACTATAATCTCCTTCAAGAGCTTACAATTCTAATAATAATAACAACAAATGGAGGGCAAAGAGGAGGATGTTAAGCTAGGAGCAAACAAGTTCTCAGAGAGGCAGCCAATTGGGACCTCAGCTCAAACTGATAAGGACTACAAGGAGGCCCCCCCTGCTCCATTGTTCGAGCCTGGTGAGCTCAAATCATGGTCCTTCTACAGAGCAGGGATCGCTGAGTTCATCGCCACCTTCTTGTTTCTTTATATCTCCGTGTTGACTGTTATGGGGGTTGTCAAGTCCCCTTCAAAGTGCTCCACTGTGGGTATTCAAGGGATTGCTTGGGCCTTTGGAGGCATGATCTTTGCTCTTGTCTACTGCACTGCCGGAATCTCTGGTAATTAGTTTCTTAATTAATTTGTTAGTTTTCTTATTTATTTTCTTATTAAAGGTCAGAAATGATACAACCGAGGCTTGCCAACTTAATTCATCTTAAAGTTGAAGAATCAGGAATTATGTGTACAAGATACTAATTTACTTTATTATTCAAACATTTCATCAAATATGTTAATTAAAGTTTGAAATGATCCAACTTCTCTAATTATTTTTATCATTTTTTTGGTGGGCAGGTGGCCACATAAACCCAGCAGTGACCTTTGGCCTCTTCTTAGCAAGAAAACTGTCCCTGACCAGGGCCATCTTCTACATGGTGATGCAGTGTTTGGGTGCAATTTGCGGCGCTGGTGTGGTTAAGGGATTCCAGAAGGGTCTCTACGAGTCCCAGGGTGGTGGGGCCAACGTCGTGGCCCCCGGCTACACGAAGGGTGATGGATTGGGTGCCGAGATTGTGGGTACCTTTGTCCTTGTCTACACCGTTTTCTCTGCTACTGATGCCAAGAGAAATGCCAGAGACTCCCATGTCCCTGTGAGTGCTTTTTTCCCCTTTATATTCTCCTATATTATATATGAGAAATATAAAGAAACTAGGTACGAAGTTCTTTCATTGAACTTAGTAGTGAGGTGGTCAAATCATCCTCTTACATCATACCTTGAAAATAGAGCATTTTTTTAAAAGTAGGTGAGACTCCCTTTTCAAGGTGTGATGTAGGATGATGATTTGGCCACCTCATTACCAAGCTCAATAGAGAAACGTGGTTCCAAGTTTCTTCATATTTCTCATTATATATATCATGTTATGTTTCATGATGATAAGTGAAATGTTTAGTTTGCATCAGATTATGCTTCAGTTAGTTTTTATCTGAGAGCTTCCCTCCAAACAAATGTTGGATATTACAAAAGAATTAATAGAACAAGATACTTTTAATACTACCGACAAGGAGTTATCTAATATGACTGTTTCTGATATGATACAAAATGAAGTTAATTGCGGCGGATAGACCTTCCGTATTATTGGCGTTTTCAAATTACTCTCTCTCTCTCTCTCTCTCTCTCTAGTTTTGTTTTTGCAGGCAGCTCTGGCGACTGAATTTCTTTTCATCTGTTACCCTCAGGGGATCTATTCATCAAAAAACAATTTTCTTTCATTCTTTTTTTTTCTGAAGGTAATAGAGTCCAAAAATAAAAAAATAAAAAATAAAAAGTCACTCAAAAGGAGTTAGCAAGAAACAAGGATTCTGCGGGGGTCTGTCCGCAATTAACCCTGCAAAATAACTGGGTCCATGTGTAATTGCTCTCATAGGTTATAATTGACACTATAATTTTTTTTTCTCAATTGCTGCTTTCCTTTTGAGGTTGAGATAATTAAGAACTATTATTGGTGTAACTTGGTGCAGATCCTTGCTCCCTTGCCAATTGGCTTTGCTGTCTTCCTTGTTCACTTGGCAACAATCCCCATCACTGGCACCGGCATCAACCCTGCAAGAAGTCTTGGAGCCGCCATCATCTACAACAGAGACCATGCTTGGGATGACCATGTAATTAATTATCTCACAATTAAATCAACTAATTATCCTAATTAACTGAAGGTTAGCTCTAATTAATACATTTTTTTTTGTTACCGCATATTGCGCGCAGTGGATTTTCTGGGTGGGGCCGTTCATTGGAGCTGCCCTTGCTGCAATGTACCACGTGATAGTCATCAGGGCTATCCCATTCAAGAGCAGGCCATGATTATTTCCAACCCAATAATCTTATCATTAATGTGTGGCTTTTTTGTTAATTCTGGATCCTTTTGTATCCACTAGCTCCTCTGGTGTAATCAAGTACTTTGATATTCGTCAAGTGTGTAAATTAAGTATTGATGTACCTACTCCCAAGTTTGCTGATGCTTCAAGCGAGAGGGACCGTATGGTGTGCTTCAAGTTTTAATGTTTTTGCGTGTAAATAAATTGAGTCATGATGTGTACTTAGATTATTCAAAGCTTGCTGATGCTTTCTAGTTATATGGATATGCTTCTTTTCTGTTTTAGTATACTTTACCTAACCAAATTCTCATCTAATTGTCTCTCGATATGAAGTTAAATCTCATCTCATCCCATCTCTTTTGTTAAACCAGACTCGTAAGTTTTTATACAAACACTTTGAACAATTAGTAGATAATTCAACGGCATAATTGTGTTTATGTAAACATTTTTACATAGATGATTAACATGATGTAACAGTGTTGGGACAAACCCGAGGCCTAATAGAGCAGGATCGCAGCAATAGTAGAGCAAAAGTAGAAATAAAAAGTTGGACACACAGATTTATGTGGTTCGGCACTTAATTGCCTACGTCCACGGGCAAGGATAGAAGAATTTACTATGAGGAGAAAACTCTGGAGTTACAAACTCTCTCTCTTTACAAGGAGAAACTCTCTCTATTTTTTCTCTCTCACTCTTCTATATAAGAAGTTGTTTCTGGGATGAGTTTTTCCTTAAGGATCTGGAGCCTATTTATAGGGTTTGGAAAAATACTATGCATAATAAAATATTAATATTTTACTATGTTGTGGGCCCGCCATTTTGTTTTCTTTTTTTCCTTTTCAACATTTTTGGTTGTGCACTTTCGGTGCTGCACGTGGCTGCATTAGGCGCCTGACAATCTCCCACTTGAAGATTTGATTGAGTATCAATCATATCTTCACACCATTCTTTCTATCTTGTCATCTTCATGTTGCTTACGTCTCCAACAGACCAAAGGAGGATCGACACCAAATAAATTTGTCAGTACTGACTGCTTTTGTCAAAAAATCTGCTAGGTTATCTTTGGTATGAATTTTCTGCATATCCACTATTCATTCTTCCACTTTCTCACGAACGAAGTGATACTGAACTCGAATGTGCTTGGTCTTTGAATGAAAAGTTAGATTTCTTACCAAATGCAAAGCATTCTGACTGTCACAAAATAGAGAAATCTTCTTTTGTTCATAGCCGAGTTCCTCCAGCACCATCTTCAACCACATCGCTTCTTTACTGGCTTGTGTAGCTGCTACATACTCTGCTTCTGTTGTTGAAGTATCAATAACTGACTGCAGTTTTGAAACCCAGTTTACAGCTCCGCCAGCAAGTGCAAACACATAGCCTGTGGTGGATTTGCTATTATCACGATCACCTGCATAATCAGAATCAACATATCCACTGACAATAAAATCAGATCCCCCATAACATAATGTAACATTTGAGGTTCCTTGAATGTATCTTAGAACCCTCTTTACAGCATTCCAATGCTCTTTACCAGGATTCGCCATGTATCGACTAACCACTCCCACTGCTTGTGCAATGTCTGGTCTTGTACAAATCATCGCGAACATTAAGCTTCCCACTGCTGATGCATACGGTACTCGAGACATCTCCATACTCTCTTCTTCACTGCTAGGACTCATACTGGAGGATAGCTTGAAATTAACAGGAAGTAGGGTAGAAATTGACTTACAATATTGCATGTTAAAACGTCACAAGATTTTCTTCAAATAGTTCTTCTGAGAAAGCCAAATCTTTCTATTAATTCTGTCTCGGTAAATTTGCATCCCTAGAATCTTGTTTGCAGATCCTAAATCCTTCATTTCAAATTCCCTAGTCAACTGAGCCTTTAATTCTTGGATACGATCTTTGTTGGGGCCTGCAACCAACATGTCGTCAACATACAACAATAAGATAACAAAGTTATTTTTACCAAACCTCTTGAAATATGCACAAGGGTCTGAATTAAGTCTGTTGTATTCAAGGCTCATGATGAATGAATCAAATCTCTTGTACCAACACCTCGGCGCTTGTTTTAGACCGTACAGAGATTTGTTCAATCTGCAAACCAAGTTCTCTTTTTCTTTTTCTTCAAAACCTTCTGGTTTGAGCATGTAAATTTCTTCTTCAAGATCTCCATAAAGAAATGTTGTTTTCACATCTAGCTGATCTAGATGTAAGTCAAATATAGCGCTCATAGTCAGGACTATTCGGATTGTTGTTAGTCGAACTACAGGAAAAAACATTTCATTAAAATCAATACATTCTTTCTGAGCATATCCTTTTACCACCAATCTAGCACGATACCGTTCCACTTGATCATCGCCATTTCGCTTGATCTTGTAGACCCATTTGTTTCCAATGGTATTTCTTCCTTGTGGCAGTGACACAAGTTCCCAAGTCTTGTTCTTATGGAGAGCTTCAATTTCTTCCTGCATTGCTGCCATCCACAAAGATGCATCTGTGTCATTTATACATTCATGAAAAGTTGATGGCTCTCCATCTTCTGTTAAGACAGTATGCAACATTACTCTTCGTAATATACTCCGAGTGCCAAGTCGGTGGTCTTCTCTCACGAGTTGACCTTCGAACTTCTGGAGCCTCGGACTCGACCGGTTCTTGTACATCATGCTCCGGTGTTGCTTCAGAAGAATTCAGATTATCTTCTACCTGAATAGCTACAGTATCTGAGTCCTTCCTCGAACTGCTTTCTTTCTCTTCACTTTGTAGTTGGTTCTCTACAAAGATAACATCTTTGCTGATGATAACCTTGTGGGCAGTGGAATCCCACAGGCGATACCCCTTTACTCCATCAGCATACCCTAAGAATATGTATTTTCTGGATTTTGAATCTAGCTTTGTAATTTCTTGGGCATTGTACATTACGTACGCTGAACTTTCAAATATATGGAGGTTGGAATAATCAGCTGGCTTGTCAATCCACATCTCCATCGGCGTCTTCAATTTTATTGCAGTTGATGGAGATCGATTCACCACATAATAGGCAGTTTTTACTACTTCCGTCCAAAAGACTTTATCCAGATTTGCAGTTGCCAACATAGCTCTTGTTCTTTTCAATAGAGTTCTGTTCATCCGCTCCACCACTCCATTTTATTGAGGAGTATAAGCCGTACTGAATTGTCTTTTGATGCCTTCTTGCTTGCAGAATGCTAGGAATTCACCGTCTGTGTATTCTCCTCCATTATCTGATCTCAAGCACTTGATCTTCTTCTCAGATTTAAGCTCGACACACGCTTTGTAGGCTTTAAAGACTGAGAACACATCCGCCTTCTTCTTGATAGGATATATCCAACATCTCCTGGAGTAATCATCAATAAAGGACACAAAGTACTTTACTCCTCCTAAGGATATAACTGGTGCTTGCCATACATCAGAATGAACCAGTTTCAGAATAGCCTTGCTTCTAGAACTCGATGTGTTGAACTTTAGCCGATGCTGCTTACTTGTAACACAATGCTCGTAAAATGGAAGAGCTACCCAATTAAGTCCATGAAGCAGCTTCTGATCAGAGAGAATCTTCAAGCCTCGTTTTGACATGTGGCCTAGTTTGCGATGCCACATCATGGTTTGTTCTACTCCACGTCTGGTTGATGTCACACATGAATCAGCTTCCTGCATGGTTTCTCCCTTGAGCATGTACAGATTTGTAGCTATCTTTTCTCCTTTTATCACCAAAAGCGCCCCTCTAACAATCTTCATGATCCCATTTTCGATATGGGTCTTGCACCCGAGCTCATCTAATTATCCCAAAGACAATAGGTTCTTCTTCAAGCCCTTCATATGTCGCACATCTTGAATGGTGCGTATTGTACCATCAAACATTTTAATTTTGATAGTGCCAATACCAGAAATCTCCAAGGCATGATCATTCCCCATGAATACAGATCCTCCTGAGATAGGTTCATATTTGTGAAACCATTCTCTCCGAGAGGTCATGTGCCAGGAGGTTGCTGAATCCAAAGGCCAGACATCAGCAAACTTCTTTCTGCCTTCATCAACGGTGTTTGCTCCACTATATAAAATTTCACCATCATCTGATGTGCTGACAACACATCCTTAAGATGTTGATGGCTCTGAAGTCTTTTTATCTCCACTCTTCTTGTTGTGCCAACACTCCGATTTGACGTGCCCTCTTTTGCCATAATTGTAGCATTTGATATTCTTCTTACTTCATGATTTTGATCTACCATGGGCATGACTCCCACTAGAGCCACGTTCCGTTGATCTTCCTCTCGTCACCAACAAGGCCTTCGCTTGCTGCGAACTTGCCCGCCTGTCTTCCTTGTTCTTGCGCTGATTTTCTTCTTCCAGAACAGCGGCTGCAACGTCATCGAAAACTAGATAGTCCGTGAGGACGTTGTTCGTCAGGTTGATGATGAGTTGATCATACGAGTCAGGTAGACTCTGAAGTAGAAGTTCTGCACGTTCATTTGCACCAACTGTATACCCCAACGTTGTGAGTTGGGAGAACAGTGTGTTTAGGGTGTTGATGTGGTCGGTCATCGATGTAGATTCCGCCATCCTTAGAGTGTAAAGTCTCCTTTTTAAGAAAATTTTATTGTGTATAGATTTCGCCTCATATAGCTTTGTTAGAGTATCACAGATCTCCTTTGCTGTCTTCTTCTCCTCTATGCTTGACAGCACCCCGTCTGCTAATGCCAGATGGAGATTTGCAATAGCATTTTCGTCCATCTCGTTTTACTTTTTATCATCTGTGATGTCGTCCGACCTTGCATCGATGGTCGCTAGATAATTATCTTTTCTCAAGATAGTCTTTATCTTCAACTTCCACAGTGAGAAATTACTCTCGTCAAATTTCTCGATCTTGAACTTTGACGCCATTGCTTCTACCACGAACAGTAACTTCTTACTATCTCACGTAAACAGTAACTGTATTTATGAACAATAACCATATCTGTAAATAGTACCGTACTTGTGAATAGTATCGTATTTTTGAACAGTACCGTACTCGTGAATAGTACCTATCACCTTTAAAGGGTAAATGATAACCTAACTTATTTTCTGATGTGAAGGATCCACCTTTGGTGGCAGTCACAGAGCATACGATAAGTAGATATATACAAGCACCCTAAGTTGGCTCTGATACCACTTGTTGGGACAAACCCGGGGCCTAATAGAGCAGGATCGCAGCAATAGTAGAGTAAAAGTAGAGATAAAAAGTTGGACACACAGATTTATGTGGTTCGACACTTGATTGCCTACGTCCATGGACAAGGATAGAAGAATTCACTATGAGGAGAAAACTCTTGAGTTACAAACTCTCTCTCTTTATAAGGAGAAACTCTCTCTATTTTCTCTCTCTCACTCTTCTATATAAGAAGTTGTTTCTGGGATGAGTTTTTCCTTAAAGATCTGGAGCCTATTTATAGGGTTTGGAAAAATACTATACACAATAAAATATTAATACTTTACTATGATGTGGGTCCGCCATTTTTGTTTTCTTTTTTCCTTTTCAATATTTTTGGCTGTGCACTTTCGGTGCTGTGGCTGCATTAGGCGCCTGACAAACAGAACTTCAGGGTTGGAAGTTCTTGAGCAAGCATTCATCAAATATCAAATTTAATATATATTATTCGTTATCTTTAGGTTTTTTTTATAGTTTTTGCACAAAACAACTCACTGCTGATGTTTGAGTGCTCAGACTAATCATAAACAAAATAGGAAAATGAAGAACTTGTTTGGTTTTGATAAGGACTTGCATGGACCACGATGAGGGTGTGCAGGCTATGGTGGGTTTATGGAGATTCATAATTTTGTGTGGCTATGAGCCATTGGCGTCTTCACGTCATCACTCGAGTTCTTGATCGTTTGCTTCTCTTTGGGCAGCCTGGCAATCTAGCATTGTTGCTTGGTAGTATGGCTTCTAAAAAGGAAAATAGAACATATTGCCCTGTTATTTTGGGGAAAATGTCATAAAGAGGACCCTATACACAAAATTATTTGGAAAATCATAAAGAACTTCTTCAGTATAAAATCATACAGAGGGTACTGGTAGATGCCAATGAGATACAAATTAAAAATCTTTTTGTGTCCGTTTAGGACTTTCCTCTATTATATATATATTTTATCTGAGTTTTAGTTTTGTAGGGATTACTGTGCAAAGTGCATAAATATTGGGTATTATCCTATTCTTCATATATAGACTATAGTCAATGAGAATATAGAACTTTCTCTCTCTTTCTTTCAGCGGTATCACTCGCATTATGTAGGGGTTTAAGTCATGTATTTTGCATAGTTGGCATCATTCTTTTCTTCACTCTTTTGCAACGAGATGCGTGATGCTTGAATTTGACTTCGATAGTCATTTGCAAATCTTTCGGATGATAATCTAATTTAGCGGGTCATGTTCTTTTAACAAATCTTTTGCTGGAGCAGATGTAGGAAATCTGTTACTGGTATGCACAATATGAAAACAGAAGACCAAAATTTATTTTTAGTCACAAATAGCAGGCCTGAGCAAACTTCGGTTTAAACCGAACAAGCCAACCGAACTGTGGTAGTTTGGTTTGATTTTATATTCCTTTCGGCTCGGGTTGGTGTGAGTTTTCTTGAACCCATATAAATCAAACCAACCAAATGCCTATTTAGCATATGCACCCAGTTAATAACCTTTTTTGAGTAGGCCCCACAAAATGCACCATGTAAGAGTTGTAATTTGCTAGTTATTGCCAGTTGACTTAACTAAATATTAGAGAAAGAGCGGTTTGAAATTTGAAGGCTTATTTAAAATGCACGCAAGCTACTATCCTTATTTTGTGGAGGACCCACGTGTTAGACCCTAATACCACTAGGAAAGAACCCTAGGAGGAGGAGGGGGGGGGCGGGGGGGGGAGGGTGAATAGGGTCTTATGCTAATCAAATATGACATGCAACAAGATATATATGCAATGATAAGTAAACTGAGCAAGAGCAAATAATATAGTGGATGAAATAAACAAGATGCAATAGGCGATATAAGAGGAACACAAAAATGAATGCACCAAAGCAAACACAAACAAGCAATATGATCACGGAGTTCGGACCTTCTGTCCTACGTCTCCGTTCCTCACTCCCGGGGAGAAATCCACTATCATACCGGGTTTTCGATGCTCACCCGAAAACGTTTACACATCACACTCGGTTTTCTAGCTCATCGGAAACTTTACAATCAACACTCTTGCAATCGCACTCTACACCCTCTAAGTGTTGGTCTCTAGCCCGTGTCTCCCTCAAGTGCTCGGATTTACAACTTCTCCCTAGGTTTTACTACCGACGCCACTCCTCTTGGGACGACCCCGTCTCTAACCACACACTCCTCTCGGTGTACAAGTGTATTACAAAGTGATCTACACAACGAAGGCTCAATACAATAATTTGTTCTCTAGTATGGATGAGAACACAATGAAAGCTCACTCTCTAAGTCACAACCCATAACCCCAAATTATACTATGTATGCAAATACAATAAGCTCCATAGGTTGTGTGTGAACAAATAGTATAATCAAAACAAACTAAACTCAATATAAATCTAGCTAAATTATAATCAAAATAATAAATAGCTAGAATGAGTTTAGAAAAACTTCTCTATGATGACAAGAGAGAGAGGGAGAAGAGTTGAATGCTCAAATATCAAAGGATGATCTCCTCAAGCTCTTATGAAAATTTCTTTACAAACCAAACTCTTAAACACACTTTTAAAATCCTTAAACAAACTTGTAAAACTCTTTAAAACTTTTCTCATAGTTCATTATAGAGCTGGGTATAAGGGGGTATATATAGGAGACCCTAAAACGCAACAAAAACCCAGTAAAAAGGCAAAAAACCCAAAAAAAACCCAAAAAATAAGGAGTCTGAAAAACTAGTCATTCTACAGTTATAAGTCGACTTACTACAGTGATAAATCGACTTGTAACTAGACGTTACAGTCAAAAAATCAGCTCATAAGTCGACTTGTAAATGTCATAAGTCGACTTGCTATAAGTTGACTTGTGTTGTCTGATAAGTCGACTTGGCAACGGCAAAATAAACATTCCAGAGCATTTCATGAGTCGACTTATCAACCCTGATAAGTCGACTTATGAACATGCACAGATACTGTGCATGTTCAAAAATTAATTTTTAAAGTGTATTTAAAAATAGCAAATAATTCAGAAAAATATAAAAATTTGGGAAATATTTATAAGCATGATAATAAACATGTTATAAAAAGAATTTTTCAAATTGCATTTTCCATTTATAAAATATCATCGTTTTGCAAAACTTTGTCAAAACATGAAGACATGAAACACTTGTTTTTCTCATTTTGACTTAAATAATATTTTGAAACTTTATCAAATGATTTTATAGACTTAATAAAAGATGTAAACTATTGTTGTTAAGTCTATAAACAAGAATACACTATTTTCATAAAAATGTATATATAAACATGAAACAAAAATGTATTTTCCAATTTTATTCAATTGTTTCATATTTAAACTTGAAAACTATAAAACCTATATATATATATATATATATATATATATATATATATATATATATA